>WNGS01125556.1:0-12714 GCA_020271785.1 Procambarus virginalis | reverse complement strand
TTCAACCTAAGAAAATAGCTGTGAGTAGAGGCAGTAGAGCTGTCCCTCCTTGATTAAGAAAATGTGTGAAGTATGGAAGAACTGCAAAGTTTGTTGAAAAACTCACACAGATAAAGCTGTAGCAGGCCGTTGCATGGCCTTTTAAATGATAATGTGATGTTTACTACAGACAAGTGTTAAAAAGTAGGGAAAAACAGTGTCTTTAGAGAAATTTTAGTAAGCAAGCAAGTCCTAGTGGTATGCAGGCAAAATGTGCCAGTGTGTGCATACCAGTGAAGTCCTCACTGCCTGATGTGATAATGGAAGGGGACTCCCCTTCCAAACAGTAACTCCTCTCCTCCTCCCCCCTTCCTCACCATTTTCATACGCCTACAGCATTCAAGAGCAAGGTAAGTAATAACTTGAACATAGTTTTGTAGGTTTATTTAGATGAATTAGGTATAAAATTTAGTTTGATATGGGGTTTTTGGGGTAGTCAGGAACGGATTAATTCATTTCCCATTATTTCTTATGGGGAAATTAGCTTCAGAATACGAGTTTTCGGAATACGAGGCGTCTCCAGGAACCAATTAAACTCTTAAACTGAGGTATGCCTGTATTGTGGAAGGAGGAATTTTGGTGAGGGAGGGAGGGAGAGAATTGAGGTAGCCTCATTGTGTGTGTGTGGCTGCCACTCTTGTTTTGCTCACCATACTAGCTTAGTGGTTTGCTATGGGCAACACATATGTACATGGGTATATACAGTGTGTGTATAGCAACAGGAGAATGTTGAGAGGAGCTATTTTGGTGAGGCAGGTGACGTTGTAATTGTAGCGTCGTCTGCTATCTGCTGTGTGATTTTTCATGCAGTGTATGGTGGCCACTGTGCTGTTTGGACACAATACCGGCTTACTTGCATAGTTCTGGTAAATAAAACATTTAGATAGGTATATATAACATGAGTAAATAGTGTAATAAGAACAATAACTGTATGGTGGGAGGAGCAATGTTGGCGAGTAAGATGTTTGAGTGAGGGAGACTGGCTGGGTGTGGCTGCTCTCACTCGCTGTGTTCTGAATGTGTTGATGGTGAATGTATATAGTGTGTGACAGTGTATAGTGTGTAAATAGATTGCATATATACATAAATTGGCATGATACATAGTAAATATGTGCAGCATTTGTGTACACAAGTGTCATGCACGTAACACAGTGTCTACAGACAGTACGGATGTTTTACTGCCATAATATAGTGTACGTGTTCATTATACATAGGATTAGCACGTAAAAACAAATAAAATGTATTTGGAACTGTGTGCAAAAAATAAACATAAATATATTCACGGCAACTCGCGTGCCCCGCCCCGGGCGCCCTACTGGCCCCGGGAGTGTACGTCACGGGCGAACAGGGAATGATGACGTCACACGCCAACTTACGGACCCCATAGCAGCCAAAGTAAGGACAATTTCGATTTTTTTTTTACATACCCATACTGAGGGAAGGGTTTTTGACACTTTAAAAAATAATTTTTTCAAGAGAATTTATTTCCTGCGCACTGGGGGAGTGTCATATTTGGAGGCAACGCAGTTTAGGGGTTAAGATATGGGCACCACACAACTGCTGCATATTCTAGCTTTGGCCTAACAAAAGATGTGATCAATTTCTTTAGGACCTTAACCCTTAAATGGCGCATAGCTATATACCATTTGACACCCACAGGCGCATACAAAAAAAAAAAAAATATTTTTTCTTCCTAACCTGTTAATTTGTGTTCACTGATCACGGGAAAAATAATAAAAAAATCGTAAGTTGAATATATTGGCCGCTATAGGGCGGGGAAGTCTGGCACAAAACAGGCGCTCACTCAGCATGCGTCCCAGGCGGTCTGTTGATCGCCAGCTGTCAGGCCGGAGTTGCCACAAAGAGATAATTGCCTAATTATTTCAATGTCTCTGATTGATTTTTCGTAGTTTTTTTGCTGTAATATTATTCAATAGTGTGTAGTGTGATATATTTATATAATGAAATGAGTGAATCATCGCTGTACTCAAAAATATGGTGTGCTTATTGTTGATTCAATTATGTTCATCAAACAGTGAACAAATACTTTGTCGGTTGTTACACTATATACACAGGTTATATATAAGTATCTGCATGTTTTGTTCACCATAACGAACCACTAAGTTGCTATTATGAATCAAAAAGTAACGAGGAGTGACCGCCGTGTACCAGCCAGCCACTCACGCCCTCCCTCAAGTCATCTGACTCACCCACATTCTCCTCCCACAATACTGTTTTTGCTTTTATTCACTATATACAGACGCTATATATAAGTATCTACATTCGTGTTCACCATAACGAACCACTAAGTTGGTATGCTGAGTGGCAGTGGCAGCCCGCCACTGGCTGCCACTCCCTCCTTCCCTCACCTCACCTGACTTGCCACCATTTTCCACTCACCATACTGTTTTTGCTTTTATATACAGACGTTATATATAAGTATTTACATGTTTTGTTCACCATAACTGTACATCTAAGCTTGTATGGTGAGTAGGACCTCTTGTATGGTGAGTAGGCAGAAAGACGTAGGACCTCACAGTCAGCTGATGGCTGCCGCCCTCAAGGCCAGACGCACTAATATTTCTCCTCCAACAATACTGCTTGTGGTGTTATTACGCTATATACACACATTATATATAAATATCTACCGGTTTTATTCACCATACTTGTACAAGTAAACTGGTATGGTGCCCAAAGACCATCGTGGTCACCAGTAAACAACACGATAATTCCTGCAGACGACGCTCCTCTCACCAAAATGGCGGCTCCCAACCTCCTACTCTTGCTGTTTATACCCTCTATACACACGTTATATATAAGTATCTACATTTGTGTTCACCATAGCGAACCACTAAGCTGGTATGCTGAGTGCAGTCAATAAAAGGTGGCCACACACAGTCAGATAACAACGCCACCACCCTCCCTCCCACAGCATTACTCCTCCCTCCATGGAGCACAGTGCTAAATATCATCACAATCCTCTTATTATCAGACCCATGGTCAGTTTTATCACAGTCAGGGGTCTTCTGTAATAATATTATCGCTACATAATAGCATGAACAAGTATATTATGGCATTTTTAGACGATGCTGTGGTCACAAGCTGAACAGCAGTGCTGTGAGCTCATGCTGCGTGCGTCAGGCTTGGTAGCTTACTCGATACTGAGGCCCCTAACACCCGGGAGTTTGGCCCACGATTTTTTTTAAAAATGGCGTCTGTTTACAAGAGCCCTGATGAAGGTGTGGTGAACCCCGTGTATCCGCGGGCCGTTTAAATCTTGCGTAGTACTCCAACGCATCATATGATGCGACGCGCAATTTACTGCAAGTCGGTCAAAGCATCATATGATGCGATGCGCAATTGAAGGGTTAAACATAATGAGGAAATGAGGACCTTAAACATAATACAGGGTACAAAACACAATCAAATGTGCCCATAGTTGGAAAACAGCATGTAAAGGATTTGGGAATAATGATGTCTGACAACCTAATGTTTATGGAGCATAACCAAGCAAATATTGCGTCAGCCAGAAAAATGATCGGATGGATTACGAGAACTTTCAAATCCAGGGATCCCATCACAATGGTTGTACTCTTCAAGTCACTTGTGTTGTCCCATCTTTAGTACTACTCAGTACTCACTTCCCCCTTCAGAGCAGGAGAGATTGCTGAAATAGAGAGAATACAGAGAACATATACGGCATGCATAGACGCGATAAAGCACCTAAATTATTGGGATTGTCTCCAAGCCCTCCAAATGTACTCACTAAAAAGAAGACGAGAGAGATATCAAATAATATACACATGGAAAATAATGGAGGGCCAGGTACCAAATCTACACAGTAAAATAACAACATACTGGAGTGAACGATATGGAAGAAAATGCCGAATAGAACCAGTGACGAGCAAGGGTGTCATTGGCACAATCAGAGAACACATCAGAGGTCCACGGTTGTTCAACGTCCTCCCAGCGAGCATAAGAAATATTACCAGAACAACCGTGGACATCTTCAAGAGGAAAGTAGATTGTTTCCTCCAAGGAGTGCCGGACCAACCGGGCTATGGTGGGTATGTGGGCCTGCGGGCCGTTCCAAGCAACAGCCTAGTGGACCAAACTCTCACAAGTCAAGCCCGGCCTCGGGCCGGGCTTGGGGAGTAGAAGAACTCCCAGAACCCCATCAACCAGGTTTAGTATTTCGCCATCCATGTATTTAAAAGCAATTCTGAAGTTAAAAAGCGTACCATAGGCTCCTCGCACAAAGTTCTTTATGTGGTCCTCAGGTGATAGTTTTCTATTTAGAACCACCCTAGATCTCTTTCTTTATGAGAATTCTTTAAAGATTTCTCACATAATTTATAGGTTGTGTGGGGTCTTTGTTGTCCTATTCCACATTCCATAACATGGCATTTATTCACATTGAATTTCATTTGCCAAGTGGTGCTCCATATACTTATTTTGTCCAGGTCTTCTTGAAGGGCATGACAATCATCTAGGTTTCTTATCTTTCCTATTATCTTAGCATCATCAGCAAACATGTTCATATAATTCTGTATTCTATCTGGTAGATTATTTATGTAGACAATGAACATAACCGGTGCAAGAACTGAACCCTGTGGTACTCCACTTGTGATATTTCTCCAGTCCAATACATTGCCTCAGATTACTGCCCTCATTTTTCTATCAGTCAGAAAAATTTTCAGCCATGTTATCTGGTTGATGGGTTCTGGGAGTTCTTCTATTTCCCCAAGTCTGGCCCGAGGTCAGGCTCGACTTGTGAGATCTTGGTTCACTAGGCTATTGTTTGCAGCGTCTCGCAGGCCCACATACCCACCACAGCCTGGTTGGTCCCGTACTCCTTGCAGGAAACAATCTAGTTTCCTCTTGAAGATGTCCACGGTTGTTCCGGCAATATTTCTTATGTTCGCTGGGAGAGTGTTAAACAACCATGGACCTCTGATGTTTATACAGTGCTCTCTGATTGTGCCTATGGCACCTCTGCTCTTCACTGGTTCTATTCTGCATTTTCTTCCATATCGTGCACTCCAGTACGTTGTTATTTTACTGTGTAGATAGAAGAATGTTAGAAGCTTACCTGTCACCCCCTTATATTTTCCAGTTTCCAGAACAACCTCTTATGTGGAACTCTGTTGAAAGCCTTTTCTGGGGGGGAGCCCCTATGGCTCCCCGGAGCTATCCATGGCTGATATGGATATTCTAATTATTTTGCATCAGTCGATGTGGGTGGAGTTCTAGCCTACCGGGGACCACGAGCCAGAACCTGGCCCCCTCACAGAGGCACGGGGAGCAATGGCCCATAGAATGCACATGTGATTTGGAGCATTCTATATCTGCCATCGACCGGGACAGGCACCCAGAAAGGTAAGCGCCACAAAACAAACCCCTATTCTTGTTAACAACAAAAATTAACAAACGAGTGGACAGAACTCCCCAAAAGAAAAACGAGCAAACTAGCATGACGTCACACGAGCCACGCCGCATGTCTGCGCATCCCCCCTTCCCGGGAGGGGGGGAAGGGGGAGCCCCAGACCCCCGCGCCGGCGATCCACACCTCAGTTCCTCGGCTGATGGGATCGTGCATGGTCGTGTGGCTCCAGCTCCAGTCTTGTCTCAGTGCTGTGACTTGTTTTTCAGTGCTGCTCTTACGGTGGTCGTGTGAGCTGGGAGTAGTATTCTCAGGTACTCGGGCTGCATGTGCTTAGGGTCACCTTCCCTGAGTGCCCTGTAAGTACCGCCCTTGGGGCTTGGGGTTGCCTTCCACAAGTCACCTTGGGTCTACCTCTGTTGGCTTTTCGCTGCTTGGCGTTTGGCCGCCCTGAGTGTTTGGGGGTTTTACTCCCTTGTTTACCTTGGGGTAAGTGGTAGTTATAGCACTGGTGGGGCGCAGGGTACTGCGTAGCTAGTTTTCACCTATAACAGCGGCCGCTCTGTTCCCTCTGGGTACGTTGTCCACTTGGGTGGTTTTTCTTTTCTTTTTGTTTTTGCCTGGTAGGGGGTCTGCCTTGTTCCCCTTATATTAGGGTCGTTTGTGTGGTGGGGCCCCCTGCTTCGCCCTCGCGAGTGGACACGTCCCGTGGGTTCAGCTTTTAGCAGATTGTTTGGTAGTTTGGGAAGCCGGTTAGCAGTGCCCTGCCTGGGATAACCCTTAGCAGACCCAGTCTAGGGGCCCTGGGAAACCCCGCGGGGGCTCTTGGGTTCGATGGAGGAGACCCTTGCGTCCCTCTCGCTGTGTGCGAGTTTGAGGGTTGCTCTGTCCCTTGTCTCAGGGTGACTCTCATTGTTTTTGCCTCCGTCATGCTGCCTGTTGGGTCGGTGACACATTCGACCCCGAGTCCTGCGAGCTATGTTGCTTGTTTGTGACTCAATTCACCCAGTCTGCTGATGAATTACTTCGGGTGCAGGCAGCTCGTGCGTTGCAAGGTAGGTTTAGGTTATTGCAACGCGAGCGGACTCTTGCTTCCCCGGACGCCCCGCGGCTGCCCCGCTTTGTGTATAGGGACCCGGACTTGGGGGTGTTGGTCGCTTCGGCCTTGGTTCGTCCGCACCCCCTTGTTCTTCCCCTTTGGTGGTTCATTCTGCCCCTCCCCCCTACTTCCGGCCCCCAAGCGTCTGAGGGCTTCGGGGTCGGGGTGGGGTTTAGAGGTTTCTGAGACTCGGGCAGTTTCGGGGGTTGCCCCGTCCGGGGGGGCTACGGAGGCATTCGAGTCTGTTCCTCCTGGCGCTGCTCCGGGGTCTGACCAGTGGGCCCCTTCTCTTCCGGAGCTTTCGGCTGCCCCGGCTTTTTCTTGTGAGGCCGGGGCTTTGGAGGACGACTCGGCCCCGGGGCCTGGTGTAGAGGCTCCTGGGGTTGGGGAGGAGCTGACTTGGGGGCCTTGGGCTCCATTGGACCCCGCCTGGATTTTCCGTCCTTCTGAGCGGGCTTACTGTTGCAAGGAGTGGGTTTTCCTTTCCCCCCTCTGCGTACGAATTGGACTTGGGTTCTGCTCCTCCCCGGGTTCGGTTCCGTGTCCCTGTGGGTTCTTCGGTTCCGTCTTTCCGGAGGTTTTCGGCTTCCCGCATCTCTCCGTCTGAGGTGCGGTCGGCCTTGGCGGCTTCCCTCCTGCGTGACCGGAGTACGCCTCCATAATGGATCCGTCTTGCTTCAGGTTTGGATCTTCGTGTCCTTACTGGGTTCGTTATGAGGTTCCGGGGTCGTCCTGGCTTGCAGACTGCCCCTTGTTTTCGCTGGATGCTTGGGACTCGTTCTGTCGAACCCGCACGTTTGAGTGGCGTGAGGCGTTGATGGTCCAGGTTTACCTGGGGGGCGATTTTGAGCACCTTAATGAGTGTCTTTTCGCTCCTGCCCTTCTGCGGGATGTTGGTGCGGTGCAGCTCCATGTGCAGGTTCCTTCCCTGTCGGCTGCTCTTGTGGCGGAGGATTTGCGCGCTCGTGGCTTTTTGGCTTCGGTCCTGCGTTTCTTTTCCTCCTGGAGCTATCTTCGGATTGGCTTGCGGAGGATGTTGAGGCGCTTGGGGCCGTTCCAGGGTCTGACGCCTTGGTCTCCGCTGCTCGGGCGTCGTCTGCCATGTTGAAGCTTTTTGCGCCTATCCTGCGGAGGCGTTGCTGCGGTTTTTCGCTGCGCGCTTCGCGTGTCGTCAGGCGGTCCTTGCTTCCTCCTTGGAATCCGCTTGGGCCCTGGTTCTTAGGTTGTCTTCTCCCTTTTGTCCTCTGCTTTTTGAGGCTTCTGCGGTAAATCGTTATATTCAGGCGGCTTCTTCCTCTTGCCGCCCTATGTCTGAGTTGTTGGTTCTCCGGGGGAACCGGGGGGTTCCTTCCGGCGGGGTCGTACCAGGGCGCGCGGTTCCGTTCGTCGTGGGCCACAGGTGTCGGGTTCAGTGCCGGTGCCGCCTGCGGTCCCGCCTGTGCTTGGTCGGCGCGGTGTTCGCTCTGCGCGCAGGTCGGGTTCTCGTAAGGGGCAGCGGCCCTTTCGCGGTCCCTCGCCCATGACGGGGCGATGGGGGGGAGGCTGTCTCTGTTCGCTCACGCCTGGTCTCACGATTTGTGGGCTTTTCGGGTCGTTTCTCGCGGCCTGCGGTGGCGTTGGGTGGCTCTGCCTCCTGCAGGGGTTCGGGGCTGACGGGGCAGGCTTCCTCTCCTGCGCTCCGTCGAGTCATCTTGGAGTGGGTACGCTTGGGCGTAGTCGAAACGACTCCTTCCCTCAGGTGGGTCTCCCGCCTGTTTCCAGTTCCGAAACGGGACTGTGCGGACCTGCGGTTCATTCTGGACTTGTCCCGTCTGAACCCTTGGGTTTCTTGCCCCTCGTTTCGGATGACCACTCTGTCCCAGGTCCGGGTTCTGTTGGAGCCGGGCGCTTGGATGGTGTCCCTGGACCTCAAGGACGCGTATTGGCACGTCCCATGTGGGGTTCGGGACTGGCTCGGTTTTGTTGTGGGCGTCAGTGCTACCGCTTTCGTTGTCTCCCCTTCGGGTTGAACCTGGCACCTCGCGTGTTCACACGCCTTACCCGGGTCGTGGTGCCCGTCTGCGTCTCTTAGGGTTCGGGTGTTGGCTTACCTCGACGACTGGCTGGTTTGGGCTCCCAGTCGGTCCGTGTCTGCTTGCCAGGGATTTGGTGCTTTCCCAGCTAGCCAGGTTCGGGTTCCTGGTGAACTGGCGGAAGTCCCGTCTGATGCCCTCCCAGGTTCGGTCCTGGCTGGGTCTAGTGTGGGACTCTCGGACCGCTTCCTTGTCTCTTCCTCCGGAGTCTCTCCGTCGGCTGCAGTCTCGCCTAGGTCTGTTTCTGGGGGGCTCCCGGGTCACCCGGCGGTTGCTCGAGAGTTTGTGCGGCAGCCTGAACTTCGCGATGTTGGTCTACCCGCCGGGTCGGGTTTGGCTTCGTCGGCTGTTCTGGTTCCTTCGGGGACGTCCCTTGCCTCTCTCGCGATCGCTGGGTTCGACCCCGGGGGCTTTGTGTCGGCTGCTGCGTCGCCGGCTTCCTCTTCGGGTTTTTCGGGGTTCAGTGCCTTGGCGCCTACCCGAGCCCTCGCTCGATGTGTTCACGGACGCGTCGTCTCTAGGCTGGGTTTTGTGACCAGTGCTCACCAGGCCGGCCAGGGGCGGTGGGGTCCGTCCTTCCGTCGGGCCCACAGCACGGTGCGGGAGTTCGCAGCGGTATGGTTTGCGCTTCGGAGGGTTCGGGTCGCCCGCGGATCGACGATCCGGCTCCATTCGGACTGCTCCCCGGTGGTTCATTGTCTGAACCGGGGGGGGTTCAGTGCGGTCCTTGGCTCTTTGGGGTTGGTCGCTTCGGGTGACTCGTCTGCTGAGTTCTCGGGGTTTGGCTCTCCTGGCAGTTCACGTGCGGGGGTGTCCAACGTCCTGGCGGACGGCCTGTCCAGGTTCGTTCCCCTGTCCACGGAATGGACGGTCGATGCCGACTCATTCCATTGGCTCTGCCGGACGTTCGGGTGCCCGGAGGTGGATCTCTTCGCGTCGGCGTGGTCGAGGCGTCTTCCGGTTTACGTGGCGCCCTTCCCCGACTGCGAGGCCGTCGGGATCGACGCCTTTCGGCAGGACTGGTCGAGATGGGGGTTCCTGTACCTCTTTCCCCCGGTTCAGCTGCTGCTCCGGGTCTTGGCTCGCTTGGAGACTTACCGAGGTCGAGTGGTCCTCTTGGCCCCTTGGTGGCCGGCCCAGCCGTGGTTTCAGGCGCTGCTTGCTCGGTGTCCGAACCCGGAGGTTTTTCCGCGGCTCCGCCTCTTTCAGGAGATCGGGCGGTCCGGTACGTGACTGGTTCGCTCTTCTCCGCGAGTCTTCGCGTTTGGTCTTTTTGACTCGTGTTATCACCATCTTTATGGTGAGCAGGTGGCTTCCTTGTTGGTTTCTCACCTGCGAGTTTCTTCTCGGCGGCAGTATGAAGTTTCCTGGCGGTCCTTCCGGTTCTTTTTGACCCTTCGTCGTTGTTCCTCGCTTTCGGTTCAGGTAGTGTTGTCCTTTCTCTCTTGGTTGTTTCAGGACCGTCATCTGATGCCTAATACTGTCGCCTCGTATCGTGCGGCGCTGGCGGAGCCGCTGCAGCTTGCTTTCGGTATTGATGTTACTTCTGCGCCGTTTCGCAAGCTGTCTCGGGCTTTGTTTCACCTCCGGCCTGCTCATGCGCCGCCTGAGCCGTCCTGGTCTTTGGACAGAGTGCTTTCTATCTCTCTACTCCTCGGTTTGTTGTGGCCCTTCGGTTCANGTTTCAGCTGCTGCTCCGGTCTTGGCTCGCTTGGAGACTTATCGAGGTCGAGTGGTCCTCTTGGCCCCTTGGTGGCTGGCCAGCCGTGGTTTCAGGCGCTGCTTGCTCGGTGTCCGAACCCGGAGGTTTTTCCGCGGCTCCGCCTCTTTCAGGAGATCGGGCCAGTCCGGTATGTGACTGGTTCGCTCTTCTCCGCGAGTCTTCGCGTTTGGTCTTTTTGACTCGTGTTTATCACCATCTTTATGGTGAGCAGGTGGCTTCCTTGTTGGTTTCTCACCTGCGAGTTTCTTCTCGGCGGCAGTATGAAGTTTCCTGGCGGTCCTTCCGGTTACTTTTTGACCCTTGTCGTTGTTCCTCGCTTTCGGTTCGGGTAGTGTTGTCCTTTCTTGGTTGTTTCAGGACCGTCATCTGATGCCTAATACTGTCGCCTCGTATCGTGCGGCGCTGGCGGAGCCGCTGCAGCTTGCTTTCGGTATTGGTTACTTCTGCACCGTTTCGCAAGCTGTCTCGGGCTTTGTTTCACCTCCGGCCTGCTCATGCGCCGCCTGAGCCGTCCTGGTCTTTGGACAGAGTGCTCTTCTATCTCTCTACTCCTCGGTTTGTTGTGGCCCCTTCGGTTCAAGATTGCTTTGCTAAGGCTCTTTTTTCTGTTGGCATTAGCCTCTGGGGGTCGAGTGGCAGAGCTTCATGCTCTTCTCCGGCGCAGAGGTTTTTGCTCTTTTGGTCGTGGTCTTCGGTTTGTTCGTTTGCAGCCGTCTCCCTCTTTTCTGGCTAAGAATGAGACTGCTGCTTTCCGGAGGGGTCCTTGGGTTGTTGATGCGTGGTTTGTCAGGCCGGGGGTTCACCATGTGTTGTGTCCGGTTGCGGCCCTCCGCCGTTATCTGCGCGCCACGGCTTCTGTGTCCGGGGACGCGCTTTGGTTTATCCGGTTTCCCTTCCCTGTTCGCGGGTTCGGGTCTCTCAGGTTGTCCGCAGGGTTATTAAATCCAGCTACCTGCGGTCTATCCCCGTGCCCATGACGTTCGTAAGTTTGCTGCTCTTGCTGCCGTCTTCGGCAATATGTCTTGGGCTGGCATTCGGGCTCGGGGCTTTTGGCGGTCGAACAGGGTCCTGGCTGCACGCTACCTTGTTAACGTTCCTGGGCCCAGTCGGGCTTGTGTTGCTTTAGGTCGGCGGTTGCAGCCCGTTGTCTCGGCTTCGTCTTGAGATGTGGAGCACCGACCGCCTCCCGGGTAAGTGCCCTTGTTTTTCTTAATCTTCGGTGAGGTAGCTCCGGGGAGCCGTAGGGGTTCCCCCAGAAAACCAGCGTTGAATGTAATGAAACGTCATTTTCTGGGTGAGTCCCGGAGGCTCCCGGCATCCCTCCCGCCCTACGGTCGGCGTTTTTTTCGCGGTTTTGATATCCAGCCTCGGAACTGGGGTGTGGATCGCTGGCGCGGGGGTCTGAGGCTCCCCCTTCCCCCTCCTGGGGAGGGGGGAGCTGCGCAGACATGCGGCGCGGCTCGTGTGACGTCATGCTAGTTTGCTCGTTTTTCTTTTGGGGAGTTCTGTCCACTCGTTTGTTAATTTTTGTTGTTAACCAGAATAGGGGTTTGTTTTGTGGCGCTTACCTTTCTGGGTGTCTGTCCGGTCGATGGCAGATATAGAATGCTCCAAAGCACATGTGCATTCTATGGGCCATTGCTCCCCGTGCCTCTCTGAGGGGGCCAGGTTCTGGCTCGTGGTCCCCGGTAGGCTAGAACTCCACCCACATCGACTGATGCAAAGTAGTTAGAATATCCATATCAGCCATGGATAGCTCCGGGAGCCTCCGGGACTCGCCCAGAAAATGGCGTTTCATTACATTCAACGCTGGTTTTATGAAAGAAAAGCAGTTTACACGCGACTCGCAACTGATGACGTCCAAACACTCCCTGAATAAGTGCTTCGCTCTGTTCGAACCACAATTCTATAAATGATTCACCCATGTACTTCAAATACAATAATTGCCAACAGAACCCAAACACCTGACCTAACCTATACCTAACTATACATAAAATTTTTATGTATAATAATATTAATTTATATGAAAATACACCAATTTTAAATACTGTTAAAATTGATGAATGCATCTGGGGAGGACGGCTGCTGTGTTAAACAGATTAGTGTGAGGACGGGTTGGATGGTGAGGGTAAGTGGAGACGTACTGCATGAAAACCTAGAAAACGTTTGAATTTGGGTCACTGCAGAAGGCTTAGGTGTGTTTCTGTGATTGTGTTATTATGTTGAATTTGAAGACCAGTAACCTTTTTTAGGGCTGTATATTGGCTATGTTGATGCACGCCATGATACATTGAGATAGGAAAGATCATGGACTCGTCACACAACTAGGGCTTCGAAAAAACACAAATTATTATATTTGACAGGATGTCTGTTGCTTTTCAGGTGCGGTGTATGAAAA
>WNGS01125544.1:0-17941 GCA_020271785.1 Procambarus virginalis | reverse complement strand
AGTTATGGTGAACAAACATGTAAATACGTATATATAACGTCTGTGTATAGTGAATAAATGCAAAAACACTATTGTGGGAGGTGAATGAGGGTGAGTGAGTGGTGTTGAGTGAGGGAGTGGCAGTGAGTGGCTCGCTGTGGTGTGGCGGCACTCCTCGCTTGCTCTTGACTCACAGACCAACTTAGTAGTTCGTTATGGTGAACAAAACATGCAGATACTCATATATAACCTGAGTATATAGTGTAACAGCAAAACTATTTGTTTATTGTTTTTGAACATAATTGAATCACTTATATGCACACCATAATTTGAGTATAGCGATGTCACACATTTTATAATATAATATACCACAATTCACTGTATGGAATATATTACTGCAAAGAAACTAAGAAAAAATCAATCAGAGACATTGAAATATTAGGTAATAATATATTTGTGGCAACTGCGGTCTGACAGCTCGAGCGGAGTAGACCTCGTCTGGCGAATGCTCTGCCAACCTCTCTTTTTGCCACACTTCCCTACCCTATTGCGCTAAATATGCACCTACGATTTTTTTTGTTATTTTTTCCGTGATCAGGGAACAAAAATGAACACTTCTATAAGACGAAAGAATTTTTTGGATTTTTTTTTTTTGTCGCACCTGTGGGGGAATTCCATTTTGGGCCCTAGTGGTTTCAGGGTTAAAGTGTCAAAAACCCTTCATTCAGTATGGGTATGTCAAAAAATTTTGAAATTGTTCTTTCCTTGGCTGCTATTGGGTCCGTAAGTTGGCGCGTGACATCATTCCCCGTTCGCCCATGACGTACGCTCCGGGGCCAGTAGGGCGCCCCGGGCGGGGCGCGCGAGTTGCCGAGAATATACTTGAGGTTATCTTGAGATGATTTCGGGGTTTTAGTGTCCCCGCGGCCCGGTCCTCGACCAGGCCTCCACCCCCAGGAAGCAGCCCGTGACAACTGACTACACCCAGGTACCTATTTTACTTGCTAGTAACAGGGGCATAGGGTGAAAGAACTCTGCCCAATGTTTCTCGCCGGCGCCTGTGATCAAACCCAGGACCGCAGCAGATCAATTGTCCAGCGTGCTGTCCGCTCGGCCGACCGGCTGCCCGGTCGGCCGGGGAGCCGTATATAAAAATATATTTTTATTCATTTTTTTGCGCACAGTTTCAAAAACATTTATTTGTTTTTACTGCTAATCCTATGTATATGAACACGTACACTATATTATGGCAGTAAAACATCGTACTGTCCGAAGGACACTGTGTTACTGCATGACACTTGTGTACACACATGTTGCACAATATTTACCATGTATCATGCTAATTTATGTATATATACAATATATTTACAGACTATACACTATCACACACTATATACATTCACCATCAACACATTCAGAAAACCCGCAAGTGTGAGCAGCCACACCCAGCCAGCCCTCCCTCACTCCTTCCAACACTGTATTCGCCAACATTGCTCCTCCCATCCTACAGTTATTCACACCAGCGTTTTCATGTTCATTTATGTATATTTACAACATATATACACACTATACTACTGTCACAACACTATTACTTTACCATCAACACATTCAGACATCGCGAGTGTGAGCAGCCACACCCAGCCCAGTCTCCCTCACTTCCTACATCTTACTCGCAAACATTGTCCTCCCTCCATACTGTTAGTGTTTTTATTACGCTATTTATACATGTTATATATACCTATCTGCATGTTTTATTTACCAGAACTATGCTAGTAAGCCGGTATTGGTCCCAAACATGTACAGTGGCCACCATACACTGCTCTGAAACCACAGCAGACAGCAGACGACGCTACAATTACGTCGTCACCTCCCTCACCAAAATAGCTCACTCAACATACTCCTGTTGTTGTTATACACTACACTACACTACACTACACACACACTACCACACACACACACACACTACCACACACACACATCAGAGGAGCTCCAACATATTTCAACAATCCTAAAGTATTGTAGTACAGGTTGAGGATAGTTAGTGTGTGTCCCAGAAACATAAAGGTTATAGTGCTTTTGAAAATAGGTGAGATAATAGGAATATGCCAAGGGAAGTGAGTACATCTAAGCTTGTATGGTGAGTAAAAGGCACAAAGACGTAGCTACTCACACAGATGCAATGAAATCATATATATGCAACATGTAATCATATATATGCAATCAATTGTTGCAGATGCAACACGAAATCATATATAAATGATGTGCGCGGTTTCGGTTTTGTCACTGGTATCATTTATATATGATATGCGCGGTTTGAGGGTTAAAAAAGCAAAAGAATTTTTTCAAGAGAATTTATTCCTGCGCACTGGGGGGGGGGTCATATTGGAGGCGGCGCAGTTAAAGGGTAATCTATTTACATCACATGCAGTTTACTGTATAAGAGAAATGTGTATTCGCCTAGTTTTTTGTGTGGGGTTGAACTTCAGCTCTTTGGTCCTGCGCCTAACTGTTAATCTACTGGTGGATAGGTTCCTGAGCTTATTGAGTTCTATCATATCCACATTTGAAACTGTGTATGGAGTCACCCTCCACCATATCACTTTCTAATGCATTTCATTTATTAATTACTGACACTGAAAAAGTTCTTTTCAATGTGTGTGTGGCTCATTTGGGTATTCAGTTTTCCCCCGTGTTTCCTTGTGTGTGTACCACCCGTGTTAAATTAGCCATCCTTATCTACCCTGTCAGTTCCACTGATAATTTTGAATGTGGTGATCATGTGGTGTGTAATTACCTAGTTGTAGTTTCAGGAAGAGAGCTGCTCATGGTATCCTGTGTTCTATATTAATTTTATATAATTTTTGACTTAAAACTAGCAGTAGTTTGGAACATATTGTACAACTTTCTCCTGCAGGTTATTCCATCCTCCCAATTACTCTTTTACTTAACCCTTAAACTGCGCAACGCGCCTGCAGGCCCAGGTCTGGTTTGCGCAACGCGCCTCCGGGTATTTTTATTTTTCACGTTCCATTCAAAACTCCCGTGGCTACATGGGGTTCACATCGGCTTCGTCAGGGCTCTTGTAAACAGACGCCATCTTTAAAAAAACATTGTGGTCCACATTCCCAGGTGTGAGAACCTCAGTAGTGAGTGAGCAACCAAGGCCAGTGCATGCTGCATGAGCGCACAGCACTGCTGTTCAGCGTGTGACCACAGCATCGCCTAATAATGTCAAAATATATATAACTTGTATTACCTGTATTTAGCCATGATAGTATTATAGAAGAGCCTGAGTGTTATAATGACTGGGTTCAGTGTTCAAATATCAGTGATTAAATGCTTTTCACAATGTTCACAGCGCTAGCCACAGCACCACAGCATTATTTCGTCCATCTAGGAATCTTCAAACGACTTCTTAGATACCTGGTTGATGGGGTTCTGGGATTTCTTCTTCTCCCCAAGCCCGGCCCGAGGCCACGCTCGGCTTGTGAGATTTTGGTCCACTAGGCTGTTGCTTGGAATTTCAGGCCCACATACCCACCACAGCCCGGTTGGTCCGGCACTCCTTGGATTAATAAATCTAGTTTCCTCTTGAAGATGTCCACAGTTGTTCCGGTTAGGTTCCTTTTCAAAATAAACTTGTGGTAAATTATTCATTTACAGGAATTAGTGACCAGGATTGTGATAATAGCAGGATTGTGGTTATAATTAGCATTGTGCATAGTATTGTGGAAGGAGGAATTTTGGTGAGGGAGGGAGGGAGAGAATTGAGGTAGCCTCACTGTGTGGCAGCCACTCTTGTTTTGTTCACCATACTAGCTTAGTGGTTCGCTATGGGGAACACACATGTACATAGGTATATACAGTGTGTGTGTATATATAGTGTAATAACAGCAACAAGAGTATGTTGAGAGGAGCTATTTTGGTGAGGGATGTGACGTAATCGTAGCTTTGTCTGCTGTGTGATTTCTCATGCAGTGTATGGTGGCCACTGTACTGTTTGGACACAATACCGGCTTACTTGCATAGTTCTGGTGAATAAAAGATGTAGATAGGTATACATAACATATGTAAATAATGTAATAAAAGCCGTAACAGTATGGTGGGAGGAGGGGTGATGGCGAGTACGATGTTGGAGGAGAGAGGGAGGACTGGCTGGCTGGGTGTGGCAGTTCACACTCACGGAGTTCTGAGTGTGTTTATGGTGAATGTATATACTGTGTGACAGTGTATAGTGTGTAAATAGATTGTATATATACATAAATTAGCATGATACATGGTAAATATGTGCAACATATGTGTACACAAGTGTCATGCACGTAACACAGTGTCTTCGGACAGTACGGATGTTTTACTGTCATAATATAGTGTACGTGTTCATTATACATAGGATTAGCATGTAAAAACAAATGAAATGTATTTGGAACTGTGCGCAAAAAATGAACAGAAATATATTCGTGGCAACTCACCCGCCCCGCCCCGGGCGCCCTACTGGGCCCGGGAGCGTACGTCACCGGTGAACGGGGAATGATGTCGTCACACGCCAACTTACGGACCCCATAGTGGCCAAAGCAAGTACAATTTTGGAGTTTTTTTTGACATACTCATACTGAGGGAAGGGTTTTTGACACTTAAAAAAAAAAAAAAAAATATTTCCTGCGCTCTGGGGGGTGTCATATTTGGAAGCCGAGCAGTTAAGGGGTTAAAGGTTTTTGCATGTTCTCTCACATTGGTGTGTGTGTTGATCTTGTATGCATGTCATCTCATTCTATTTGGGCAGGTAGTAAAAAATTGACTTTATCAACTTCTTTCATCCCTGTGATTATTTTGTTTGTGGTGATTATGTTACCATGATAGCATGATATTTTGTCATCCAGGAATTCTAACCTCATCTATATTCATAAATACAATGGGACCTCGACTTCCGATGCTAATCCGTTCCCAGAGACGGATCGGATGTCGAAATATCGGAAGTCGAAGCGAATTTTCCCATAAGAAATAAAGGGATTTGAAATAATCCGTTCCCCACCCTCCAAAATATTAACATAAAAATACATTTTATACTGAATACAATGTTTTTTTCTAACTACAATACCGTACCAAAGTTACTCTTACCTTTATTGAGGGCTCTTGATGGCGTATGGAAGATGGTGATGGGGGAGGAGGAGAGTTGTTACTGTTTGGAAGGGACGTCCCCTTCCATTATCACATCAGGCAGTGATGTTTTCTCTGGGGTACTCTCTCTTCTACGTTTTGCCTGAATACCACTAGGACCTGGTTGTGGTTCAGTGCTTGTTTGTCTCACTACAAATTTGTCAAGAGACATTTGTTTTTCCATTCGTTTTAACATTTGTCTGTAATGATGCATCACTTTAGCATCCATAATGTCCTTTTTCTTAGCTAGTATGGTGGATATCGTTCACTGAGATTTGTTGTACTGCCTAGCAAGTTCACCTACCTGCACACCATCTTCATATTTACGAATGATCTCTTGTTTCTGCTCTATGGTCATTCTTACATGGTATCTCATATGTTGAGCCTTACCACTGACTTTCCTGGGACTCATGGCGTATTATATAATAATTACTTTAATGTTCAAAATGCAAAAAATCACCACAAAAGCGGAATTTCTTATAGGCGCGATCGTCACTAAGCGGGTAGCTGTAGTAAACTGAGACAGGTCGGACCGCGTGACCGGGAACCACGCGCTCGGCCGACCCGAACGCGTACCAACAAATATCGGATGTCGAGTCGCATTTTTTCATGAAATTTATATCGTAACTCGAATTTATCGTAAGTAGGGGCAATCGGATGTCGAGGTGCCACTGTACAGTGTCTTTGTTCTGGGGGGTATATTTTGTTGCATACCTTTTAACTCTCTAATTTTGCTACCTGTATATTCTATTTTTTGTTTTAATAAGTGATAACCATTTTCTCATCATTGCACCATCTATGTTCTTAAATATTACTCATAGGATGACTGTCATTACAGAGACCTTGCTCTCCTATTGATATAGTCCTGATGTAATATGTGTAAGTCACTGCAAAGTTCCTCTTCCTGTTTTTCATTAGTGTGCTGTTGCAGTGGCAGTAGGTGACATGGGAACCTATACTCATTTGTTTCCACTCCATTGCTAAATGTTTTTCCACTAAATTTCATCAACCATCATTTACTCCAGTCACTCGGCCTGTCATGTTGTGTTGTTGATAGTGCATTCTTTTAAAATCCTGTGGGATGTTAACATCACATTCACACACACATATATGTAATTTTGGATTGTTTCTGGTATGTTATTGATATAGACTTTAAAGATTATTGTGGCTAGTACTGATTACTGTGGCGGCACTCCCCCATTACATAGTTACTCCAGTCTGATAACATTTGTTTCCCTCACCTTTGTGTGTGTTGTATGTGCTAAATTGTCCCTCTTCTACTCCAGTATCTCGCACTCCTCCCAGCTGTTCCAGCTTCTTAAGCAGTGTTTTTTGTGGGACCCTGTCCAATAATTTATTTTTAAACTGTTGGGTAGTATGTCGTTGGTTTCCAAAGATGTGTAGACAAGTAGGTGCCATGGAGTTTTATTTGTAGTAGTAGTTACACACAGAGCTCACACTAACATGATGCATCAAATGAACAAATCCACAAGGGTCGTGACGAGGATTCGAACCTGCGTCCGGGAGCATCCCAGACACTGATTTAATCGACCGAGCTACGACAGGGTTAAAAGGGTTGAAACCAAAGTTCTACTGAACTTCCTGGATCCCGTAGCCTCTCCAAGGCACAAACCAGGATTTTACACAACCCCCCCCTGCACTAGTAGGGGGGGGGTTGAGCAGTAAGTTCAGTAGAACTTTTTCAACCCTTTTAACCCTGTCGTAGCTCGGTCGATTAAGGCAGTGTCTGGGATGCTCCCGGACGCAGTTTCGAATCCTCGTCACGGTCCTTGTGGATTTGTTCATTTGTAGTAGTAGTATTTGTGTACCTGCACTGCTGCCAATCTTCATCTCCTGTCGTATCATTATTGAAAGCATTGCACCTCATCCAGACCTATTTTGCTTGTCTTAACAATAGGTTCATACACCTCCTTGATACGGTGATGAAATTTGGCTGGATTTGATTTCCCATTAATAGGGACAGGAAGTTTGTTAGGGTTATTGCAGTCCCCATAGGTCATAATCTTCCTTGAGGTATAGCCCACAACAGTTGCCTAACTCCTGAGTATCTATGGACCATTTGGTGTACAGAGGCATAAGGTATAAGAAAATGCATACAAACCCCTCTCCCTATATGGGAATTGAACCCATTAAGCATTTTAATATGAACCAACATTGTTGACCACTTACTAGTGCGTACAGAAAATGGCTCATACTGTGGACCTTCATGTTGGACCATGCTTGTATTAGTGCCAACTTTATGAAACAGATGTTTCATATGGATAGTATTTAAAAATGCCAATGTAAACATTTAATGTACTGTACATACAACATTGGGCTAGGAAAATCTGGTAGCATTATGAACAAATCCACAAGGGCCATGATGAGGGTTTGAACCTACGTTTGAGAGGATCCCAGACGCGCTTTAATTGACAGGGGCCACGACATGGTCAAACCCGGGTCTGTCTCTTGGAGAGACTGCAGGATCCATGTGAGGGCAGTTGCACTCTGGGTTGCAATTCTTTTGACCATGTCGGGGCACAGTCGATTAAGGCGCGTCTGGGATCCTCTCGTACATAGGTTTGAACCCTCATCACGGCCCTTGTGGATTTGTTCATTTGATGCATCACTTTATTGTGAATTATGTGTGTAGTGGTATCATTATATTTTTATAATTGCTGTCAATAGAGTATACGAGGTGAATGTAACCATTTGTGTTTAATAAACCTGGAGCAGAGGAAAGCATATTAATTAAGCATGCAATATGTTTAAGTTTAGAACAGGGACCCAAAGTTTTAACATTAACGATGCAGTAGGGCGTAAAAAATTTAGTAGACGAACGTTCGGTAATGACACAGTATAGCATAAAAAAATGTACAAATTTGGCCATATTTTGACTTTGCTTTGGGAAGGGCGTGCCTCGGTTTTGGACTTTATATGCATGTACTCCTGTAGGGAATTTTATTGTGAACACATTGATACCAAAGTGAAAGACCTAGGACAAGAATTGAGGTAACAAAGTTGAAAAGAGTATACACATTTTATTGCTTTTGAGCGCTCACTGCTAATGCGCTGTCACTTTCTCCGATTGCTGCGGGTGGTACGCCACAATTTATATGCTTTATATGCATATACTCCTGTAGGGAATTCTATTGCGAGCACAATGATACCAAAATGAAAGAATTAGGGCGAGAATTGAGCTGACAAAGTTGAAAAGAGTATACACATTTTAATGCTCTTGAGCGCTCACGGCTAATGCGATGTCACTTTCTCTTTTTGCTGCGGGTGTTACGCTGCACTTTTGGACTTTAGATGCATATAATCCTGCAGGAATCTGATTGCAAACACATTGATACCAAAATGAAAGACCTAGGACGAGAATTGACATGACAAAATTGAAAAGGGTGAAAACCAAGATTCAAAAACCGTGCGCTCCCGCAGAATGCGTGGCACACCTTGAGGTGGGCTGGTGCTCGCTCGCCCCGTGAACGAAAGTATTAAATTTTGTAGACAATGCAATCATTCAGTCATGCTGACAACCTGTTGTTGATTCCGAGGATCAACTTCCTCACGGCCTGGTCTCTGACCAGGCCTCCTGGTAGGTGGTCTGATCAACCAAGCTATTCAGTACAGCTGCGCACAGCCTGACATACAAGTCAGCCCAGTTGATAACATATCCTTTGAAGGTGCTTGTCAAGTTCTCTTTTGAACACTACGAGAGGTTGGTTTGTTATGCTTAGTATGTGTAGGGAAAATGTGTTGAAAGATCTTTGATGTTGATCGAGTTGTCTCTCGGGTTGCCTACTGCATCTCTGATTTTCAGTGGGGGCTATTTTGCACTTCCTACCATGCCTTCTGGTCTCAGATTATTTCTGTGTGCAATTTCTGTAGGGGGCTGAGCCTTTCATGGTGGATGATTCAGATTTTAATTTGTTGACTATTAACCCTTAAATGGCGCATAGCTATATACCATTTGACACCCACAGACGCATAAAAAAAAAAAAAAAAAAAAAAAAAAAAAAAAAAAAAAAAAAAAAAAAAAAAAATAATTCTTCTTAACCTGTTAATCTGTGTTCACTGATCACAGGAAAAATAATAAAAAAATCGTAAGTGGCATATATTGCCCACTATAGGGCAGGGAAGTCTGGCAAAAAAATAGGCGCTGACTCAGCATGCGTCCCAGGCAGTCTGTTGATCGCCAGCTGTCAGGCCAGAGTTGCCACAAAGAGATAATTACCTAATTATTTCAATGTCTGATTGATTTTTCGTAGTTTTTTTGCTGTAATATTATTCAATAGTGTGTAGTGTGATATATATATATATATATATATATATATATATATATATATATATATATATATATATATATATATATATATATATATATATATATATATATATATATATATATCTTATATATATATATATATATATATCTTATATATATATATATCTTATATATTATATATATATATATATATATATATATATATATATATATATATATATATATATATATATATATATATATATATATATATATATATATATATCGTAATAGCAACCACTAAGTTGCTATTACGAGTCAAAAAGTAACGAGGAGTGACCACCGTGTACCAGCCAGCCACTCACGCCCTCCCTCAAGTCACTTGACTTACCCACGTTCTCCTCCCACAATACTGTTTTTGCCCTTATTCACTATATACAGACGCTATATATAAGTATCGACATTCGTGTTCACCATAACAAACCATTAAGTTGGTATGCTGAGTGGCAGTGGCAGGCCGCCACTAGCTGCCACTCCCTCCCTCCCTCCCTCACCTCACCTCACCTAACTTGCCACCATTCTCCACCCACCATACTGTTTTTGCTTTTATATACAGACGTTATATATAAGTATTTACATGTTTTGTTCACCATAACTGTACATCTAAGCTTGTATGGTGAGTAAAGGCACAAAGACGTAGGACCTCACACAGTCAGCTGATGGCTGCCTCCCTCACGGCCAGACTCACTAATATTTCTCCTCCAACAATACTGCTTGTGGTGTTATTATGCTATATACACACATTATATATAAATATCTACCTGTTTTATTCACCATACTTGTACAAGTAAAGTGGTATGGTGCCCAAAGACCATCGTGGTCATCAGTAAACAACATGGCAAGTCCTGCAGACGATGCTCCTCCCTCACCAAAATGGCAGCTCCCAACCTACACTTGCTGTTTGTACCCTCTATACACACGTTATATATAAGTATCTACATTTGTGTTCACCATAGCGAACCACTAAGCTGGTATGGTGAGTACAGTCAATAAAAGGTGGCCACAGACAGTCAGAAGACAACGCCACCACCCTCCCTCCCACAGCATTACTCCTCCCTCCGTGGAGCACAGCACTAATTATCACCACAATCCTGCTATTATCAGAACCCTGGTCAGTTTTGTCACAGTCAGGGGTCTTCTGTAATAATATTATCGCTACATAATAGCATGAACAAGTATATTGTGGCATTTTTAGACGATGCTGTGGTCACAAGCTGAACAGCAGTGCTGTTAGCTCATGCTGCGTGCGTCAGGCTTGGTTGCTCACTCAATACTGAGGCCAATAACACCCGGGAGTTTGGCCCACGATTTTTTTTAAAAATGGCGTCTGTTTACAAGAGCCCTGATGAAGGTGTGGTGAACCCCGTGTATCCGTGGGCCGTTTAAATCTTGCGTAGTACTCCAACACATCATATGACGTGATGCGCAGTTGACTGGAACAACGTCCAACACGTCATATGACGTGATGCGCACTTTAAGGGTTAAGGCAAATCTTTCAAACATTTGCAAGAGGTCATGCGCGTGTGACTGTTCACTCAAATTGCTTCCTGCAATTCTGTCTGGTATAACTGTATTTGCCACTTTTTTCCTATTTTAGGTTCCGTAAGTTGAAGTTGCCATGCAAGATGCTTGGGGCAGGGTTTGAGAGGTTTTCTAGGCAGTACTGTATTCTATTTTTATAAGTTGGTTTTTAAACTGCTGAGGATTTGTATCTTGGGATAATATACAAGGATAATCACCACATTTAGAATTTCTGTTTTGAGTATCAGCACTTCCGCCATATTTGTGGTGGTTAGCAGCTCTGTATAGATGAGTGTCTTTGATGTACTGGCTGACCCCACCCTGTAGCCTATGTGTTCTTTCACATCTGTAAAGATTGAATTCTGCTATTTGTATCTCCTTTTCATAATAGTCCTTTGTGTGAGTTTGTCAAAGCTGCAAAAATTGCATTTGCCTCATTTAGGAGACCAGTTAAAAAGTGGACTTTGTTTTGCGTGTTTTGATTCCTTGTATGTTGGCAAATAATAAAAGATGTTATTGTATTTGTGGAAGTGCTGGGTATTTTACTTGGTGTTAGTATCTGTGGTTCTGGTAGGGGGTACCACATTATCTGTGTTCTGCCTAGCATTTGCCGAAGTTGATGGTAGAGTTTGAACATCTCTTGCTATTCTTCTCCTCATTTCCTTACTAATACTTATACTAATAAGTATAGTATGCTTACAAGTGTAAAGACATTGTAAAGGCCCATAGGCATTGGTTGACCAATCATCCTGTCTTAAACAGTTCTCACTCCTAAGTACTTAGTGCGATTTGGACATCACAACACAATACTTCTATTTATAATTATAACATGTATCGACTTCGTGGAAACTGCCCATTTCTGGGGGGAGCCCAGTTGGCTCCCCGGAGCTATACCAGGCTGATATGTTAATGTCAGACATTGGCATCAGTCATTTGTATGGAGTTCTTAGGGCCTACCGGGGACCACGGCCAGAACCTGGCCCCCTCAGAGAGGCAAGGGAAGCAATGGCCTATAGAAACCCCCGTGTGGTTGGAAGCATTCTATGTCTGCCATCGACCGGGTCAAGCATCCAGAAAGGTAAGCATCCCAAAACAAACCCCTATTCTGGTTAAAATTGCTACCGAAAGCCAAACTAGTGGATAGAACTCCCCAACAGAAAACAAGCAAACTAGTATGACGTCACACGTCACCGCGCCGCTGTCTGCACAGCTCCCCCCTCCCCGGGAGGGGGGAAGGGGGAGCCCCAGACCTTTCACGCTGGCTATCCGCCCATCAGTTCTTCGGCTCATGCTAAAGGCACCGGTTGTGTGCTCCGGCTCCAGTAGTTGTTTCAGCACTGTGCCTAGAGTGTGGTGTCTGTCTTCTAGGTGGTGCGTGAGCCAGGAGTCTCCAGTACTTGGGCTGCATGCGCCTAGAGTTACCTTCCCTAGGTGCCCTATAAGTACAATGGGGCCTCGACTTACGATCCGTTCCCAGAGACGGATCGTAAGTCGAAATATCGTAAGTCGAAGTGATTTTTCCCATAAGAAATAAAGGGATTTGAATTAATCCGTTCCCCACCCTCCAAAATATTAACATACAAATACATTTTATACTGAATACAATGTTTTTTTCTAACTACAATACAGTACCAAAGTTTCTCTTACCTCTATGGAGGGCTCTTGATGGTGTATGGAAGATGGTGATGAGGGGGGAGGAGGAGAGTTGTTACTGTTTGGAAGGGGAGTCCACTTCCATTATCACATCAGGCAGTGATGTTTTCTCTGGGGTACTCTCACTCCTACGTTTTGCCTGAATACCACTAGGACCTGGTTGTGGTTCAGTGCTTGTTTGTCTCACTACAAATTTGTCAAGAGACATTTGTTTTTCCCTTCGTTTTAACATTTGTCTGTAATGATGCATCACAGTGTCATTGAATAGGTTAAGGCAACGACCTACTGCAGCTTGATTTGGGTGAGACGTTTCAGCAAAGGTTTGCAATTCTTCCCATGCTGCACACATTTTCTTAATTGTTGAGGAAAAGACATTCTGTACTGTTGTTTCTGCTCTATGGTCATCCTTACATGGGTTTTCATATGTTGAGCCTTACCACTGACTTTCCTGGGACTCGTGGCGTGATATATAATAATTACTTTAATGTTCAAAATGCAAAAAATCACCACAGAAGCGGAATTTCTTATAGGCGCGATCGTCACTAAGGGGGCAGCTGTAGTAAACTGAGGCAAGTCGGCCGCATGACCGGGAACCACGCGCTCGGTCGACCCGAACGTGTACCAACAAATATCGGAAGTCAACGACACCATCGGATGTCAAGTCGCATTTTTTTATGAAATTTACATCGTAACTCGAAATTATCGTAAGTTGGGGCAATCGTATGTCGAGGTGCCACTGTACTGCTCTTGGGGCTTGGGGTTACCTTCCACAAGTTCCTTGGGACCTGCTTCTGCTAGGCCGTTTACTGTTTGGTTTTCGGCCGCCCTTTGTGTGCTAGGGGGTTCCGTCTTCCTTGTTCGCCTTAGGGTAAGGGGCAGTTTGTACTGGTAGGGGCGCAGGGTACTGCGCAGCTGGTTTTCACCAATCCTAGCGGCCGGCTCTGTTCCGCCTGGGCACGCTGTCCTCTTGCGGGGTTTTCTGTTTATTTTTGTTTGTCTGCCTGGTGGGGGGGGGGTCTCCTTTTGGTTCTTGTTCCCCTTTGTCCTGGGTTCTCTCCCTTTTTCCGGTGGTTCTCCCTGCTAGGTCCCAGTGAGTGTACACGTCCCGGGGGTTCAGTTCTTAGAAATTTGTTTGGTAGACTTGGGCGCCGGTTTGCAGTGCCCTGCCTGGGATTACCCGAGTGCAAGTCCTTTTATAGTAAACACTCAGGACCCTCGGAATCCCCTAGGGGGAGCATGGGCCCGATGGATGTGGCCCCGGAGTCCCCCCTCGCTTTGTGCGAGTTCGAGGGTTGTTCTGTCCCCTTGTCTCAGGGTGACTTTCCCTGTTTTGCCTCCGTCTGTTGCCTGTGGGGTCGGTGACACTTTCGGCCCTGAGTCCTGTGAGTTTTGTTGCTTGTTTGTGACTTGGTTACCCTGTCTTATGCTGACTAGGTGGGTTATCTTGAGATGATTTCTGGGCTTTAGTGTCCCCGTGGCCGGTCTGTGGAGTGGAGGAAGTATAGTGTGGAGGAAGAGCTTGGACATGGGGGAGATACCAGATGCACTTAAAGTAGCAGACATAGCCCCTCTACACAAGGAAGGGAGCAAAGCATTGACAAAGAATTATAGACCAGTTGCACTAACATCGCACATCCTAAAAGTATTTGAGAGAGTGATTAGGAGTCAAGTCACCAATTTCATGGAGACCAATGACCTTCACAACCCAGGCCAACATGGATTTCGAGCGGGAAGATCGTGCCTCTCACAGCTACTTGAGCACTACGACAAAGTCACTGAGGCATTAGAAGAAAAACAGAATGCTGATGTGATATACACGGACTTCGCAAAGGCTTTCGATAAATGTGACCATGGCGTGATAGCACACAAAATGAAGTCAATGGGAATAACCGGTAAAGTAGGACGCTGGATACTCAGTTTTCTGTCAAGCAGGACTCAGCGAGTAACGGTCAACCATATAAAATCTAGTCCAAGTGCAGTTAAAAGCTCTGTACCTCAGGGTACAGTCCTTGCACCGCTGCTTTTCCTTATTCTCATATCAGATATAGACAAAAATACAAGTCACAGCTTCGTATCATCCTTTGCAGATGACACAAAAATCAGTATGAAAATTACCTCGGCTGAAGACATTGAAAAACTTCAAGCTGATATTAATAAAGTTTTCGACTGGGCATCAGAAAATAACATGATGTTTAACAGTGATAAATTCCAGGTACTCGGGTACGGTAAAAATGAGGACCTTAAACATAATACAGAGTACAAAACACAATCAAATGTACCCATAGTAGGAAAACAGCATGTAAAGGATTTGGGAATAATAATGTCTGACGACCTAACGTTTAAGGAGCATAACCAAGCAAATATTGCGACAGCCAGAAAAATGATAGGATGGATTACGAGAACTTTCAAATCCAGGGATTCCATCACAATGGTTGTACTCTTCAAGTCACTTGTGTTGTCCCGTCTTGAGTACTGCTCAGTACTCACTTCCCCCTTCAGAGCAGGAGAGATTGCTGAAATAGAGGGAATACAGAGAACATATACGGCACGCATAGACGCAATAAAGCACTTAAATTATTGGGATCGTCTCAAAGCTCTCCAAATGTACTCACTAGAAAGAAGACGAGAGAGATATCAAATAATATACACCTGGAAAATACTGGAGGGCCAAGTACCAAATCTGCACAGTAAAATAACGACGTACTGGAGTGAACGATATGGAAGAAAATGCAGAATAGAACCAGTGAAGAGCAGAGGTGCCATAGGCACAATCAGAGAACAATGTATAAACATCAGAGGTCCGCGGTTGTTCAACGTCCTCCCAGCAAGCATAAGAAATATTGCCGGAACAACCGTGGACATCTTCAAGAGGAAACTAGATTTATTCCTCCAAGGAGTGCCGGACCAACCGGGCTGTGGTGGGTATGTGGGCCTGCGGGCCGCTCCAAGCAACAGCCTAGTGGACCAAACTCTCACAAGTCAAGCCTGGCCTCGGGCCGGGCTTGGGGAGTAGAAGAACTCCCAGAACCCCATCAACCAGGTATCAACCAGGTATCAACCAGGTCCTCGACCAGGCCTCCACCCCCAGGAAGCAGCTCATGACAGCTGACTAACTCCCAGATACCTATTTACTTCTAGGTAACAGGGTGCAGGCAGCATGGGCGTTGCACATTACGTTTCGGTGGCAACGTGCTAGGTTTGCTCCCCGGAAGCCTCGAGGCTGCTCCGTTTTGGTTGGTGGTCTTGTCGGGTCCCCCCCCCTTTCCTCCCTGCATCCGGGTCCTTACCGTCTGTGGGTTCGGGGTCGGGGGGTCGGGGTGGGGCTTCCATGGTTTTGAGACTCGGTTGGTCTCGGGGAATTCCCCTTCAGGGGTAGTGACGGGCATTCAAGCCTGTTCCTCCAGCCTTGTTGTATGAGTCTGCCAGTGGGCTCCCTTCCTTGGTAATTTTCACAACTGCCCCAGTTTTTTCTTGTGAGGCTGGGACTTTTGGGGGGACAGCTCAGCCCCTGGGCCTGCCGTGTGGGTTCCTGGGGCTGGGGTGGGGCTGACATGGGGGGCCTCAGGCCCTGTTTGACCCCGCCGGGTTTTTCTACCCTGTGGGATGGGCTTGCGGTCACATGGAGTGGAGGTTTTTCCTTCCCCACTCTCTGCACGAGTTGTTGGGCGCCGGCCCCTCCCCGGGCTCGGTTCCTTGTCCATTAAGCCCGTTGATTCCATCCTGTCGGTGGGTGCTCTTCTCCGTTCTTTGCCTCTTTTTTTTTTTCTTGGGACAGGATTTCTCCGTCATGTTCCCCTCTTCTTGGGGTTTCTGCATGACTTTTGGTCTCGGGTGCGACTGGGCTTTTCTGTGCCTTCGTCATTTGTGCTTGCTTCTGTGTTCTCGAAAGTTCGGGACGGTTTTTGCTCCTTCCCGTATTATTGGAATGTCTGTCGTCTTTTGGTGAAGCTTCCCTCTGGTCCTTTCATAGGCTTGTTGGTCGTCTGTCGTCTTTTGGTGAAGCTTCCCTCCGGTCCTTTCATAGGCTTGTTGGTCGTCTGTCGTCTTTTGGTGAAGCTTCCCTCCGGTTCTTTCATGGGCTTGTTGGTCATCTGTCGTCTTTTGGTGAAGCTTCCCTCCGGTTCTTTCATAGGCTTGTTGGTCGTCTGTCGTCTTTTGGTGAAGCTTCCCTCCGGTCCTTTCATAGGCTTGTTGGTCATCTGTCGTCTTTTGGTGAAGCTTCCCTCCGGTCCTTTCATGGGCTTGTTGGTCATCTGTCGTCTTTTGGTGAAGCTTCCCTCCGGTCCTTTCCTGGGCTTGTTGGTTTCATGGGCTTGTTGTCGTCATGGGCTTGTTGGTCTTCCGGGCGTCTTCTGGGTTTTTGGCCCTGTCTCATTCTTTTGTTCATGCCTCTTCTGTGTGTTGTGTCTCAGCACTGCTCGTTTTCCTTCCGTTCTCCTTGTCCAGGATGCCGGATTGGGCTACTTGTAGCCCCATTGGGCTGCTACGCTTGGGTTCCGTTTCGGTTAATTGTTTTCCTTTCTTGAGCCGGCTATGTGGGTCGTTGCTTAGTTCTTTTTGGCTTCTTTTCCCATGAGTTGGCCTGTTTCTTCAGCGGATCCCTTGGGACATGACCCATTGGGCTACTTTTATGCTCTGTTGTTGAACAAAGTAGCCAACCCGTTGGGCTCCTTTTCTTTCATGTCCTGCGCATGCGCTGTGGCAGTTTGTTTTGGTTCAGGGCGGTGTGCACATGTGCTGGTGTTCTGCGTCCATTTTCTCTCTGGTACTTCGCCTCTTGCTCTTCTCATTCTCCAGTCTGTGCCCCGTTGCTCTTGGGGGTGTTCAGGAGTGCCGCTATGGGGAGGTTGCCGGGTTTTCCCTGCGTTTTGGGTGGGAGGCGCCTCCTTCGCCGCTCCCCCTCCTCTTCTGCATGAGCGGCTCGGGCCTGCTTCCGTGGGCGGTGCTCCCGGTTTTCTCGACTGCGGGGGCACGATACCCTTGCCGCCTCCTGTGGCTCCATTCTCATAGACTGGTGTAACTACCTAAGTCTAATTACCTAAGTGTAGTTACAGGATGAGAGCTACGCTCGTGGTGTCCCGTCTTCCCAGCATTCTTTGTCATATAACACTTTGAAACTACTGACGGTCTTGGCCTCCACCACCTTCTCACTTAACTTGTTCCAACCGTCTACCGCTCTGTTTGCGAAAGTGAATTTTCTTATATTTCTCTTCGACATCTTTGTTTAGCTAGTTTAAATCTATGACCTCTTGTTCTTGAAGTTCCAGGTCTCAGGAAATTTTCCCTACCGATTTTATCAATTCCTGT
>WNGS01125542.1:0-22607 GCA_020271785.1 Procambarus virginalis | reverse complement strand
CTCCCGCCGTTTACCCGTTGGAGCTTTCTCTGTGCCAGAACATTGCCGGAGACTGGAGGAGGTTCAACGGGTAAACGGCAGGAGTAAGCCCCCTCACTCTCGCATGTAGTGAACGAATTCACTACATATACGATATATATGATGCAAACTAGTATTTAATTGCAAATGCACATTAAAAACATTATTTTCAATCAACCATTTGTATCTCGGTAAAGTAGCGAGTAGGACATTGATTAGGAGAGAAACCTTGTTTTTATTGCATATTTTGACGTTTCAGCCGCATTAGAGCTGTTTTAGCTCTAATAAGACTCCGCATCAGCTCTAGTGCGGCTGTAACGTCGAAATATGCAATAAAAACAGGGTTTCTCTCATGATCAATATATTACTCGCTATTTTAACGAGGTACATTTGTTTGATTGAATATATGTAGTGAATTCGTTCACTACATGCGAGAGCGAGGGCTTTCTCAAACCGTTTGCCCGTTGAAGCTTTCTTGCCCGTGTGCAAGAACATTGCTAGAGACTGGAGGAGGTTCAACGGGTCAACGGCGGGAGTAAGCCCCCACTCTCGCATGTAGAGAAGCAAAAACAGCTCTAACGCGGCTGAAGGGAAGGGAACTATCAGGGGAAAGCACCAAGTCATTATGACTATATAGCACTGGGAAGGGGTCAGGATAAGGATTTGGGATGGGACGAGGGGAAGGAATGGTGCTCCAACCATTTGGACGTTCGGGGATTGAACGCCGACCTGCATGACGCGAGACGGTCGCTCTACCGTCCAGCCTAGCGGCTGAAACGTCGAAATATGCAATAAAATCAGGGATTCTCTCCTTGGATACGGATTGTCAGTTTATTGTTATTAATTCATTACACATGCGACAAATCAGATGTATTCGCGTAATTGATTGCAAATTCACATTAAATACATTATTTCAATCAACCATTCGTACGTCGTTAAATTAGCGAGTAAGATATTGATTAGGAGAGAAACCCTGTTTTTATTGCATATTTCAACGTTTCAGCCGCATTAAAGCTGATGCGGAGGAGGCAACGGCAATTTGTCTGATTAGACCTATCACAGCTCTAATGCGGCTGAAACGTCGAAATATGCAATAAAAACAAAGTTTCTCTCCTAATCAATATCTTACTCGCTAATTTAACGAGGTACGAATGGTTGATTGAAAGTAATGTATTTAATGTGAATTTGCAATTAATTACGCGAATACATCAGATTTGTCGCATATGTAAAGAATTATTAACAAAAATCTGACAATCCGTGTCCAAGGAGAGAAACCCTGATTTTATTGCATATTTCGACGTTTCAGCCGCATTAGAGCTGTTTTTGCAGTACATCTTCTTTCTGAAACATACACGTTAAATCTGGAACATTTTAGTTAATTCTAATAAAGACACATTGATTTGTGTGATTTGAACGAATAATGTACTATCTCGTCGTTTTTCCCACGTTTTTAAGGATTGCCAGTTTATTGTTATTAATTCATTACATATGCGACAAATCTGATGCATACGCGTAATTAATTGCAAATTCACATTAAATACATTATTTTCAATCAACCATTCGTACCTCGTTTAAATAGCGACTATGATATTGATTAGGAGAGAAACCCTGTTTTTATTGCATATTTCGACGTTTCAGCCGCATTAGAGCTGATGCGGAGGAGGCAACGGCAACTTGTCTGATTAGAGCTAAAACCGCTCTAATCTGGCTGAAACGTCGAAATATGCAATAAAAACAAGGTTTCTCTCCTAATCAATATCTTACTCGTTATTGTAACGAGGTACGAATGGTTGATTGAAAATAATGTATTTAATGAGAATTTGCAATTAATTACGCGTATACATCAGATATGTCGCATATGTAATGAATTAATAACAATAAACTGGCAATCCCTAAAATCGTGGGAAATACGACGAGATAGTCCATTATTCGTCCAAATCACACAAATCAATGTGTTTTCATTAGAATTAACTAAAATGTTCCAGATTTTCCGTGTATGTTACAGAAAGAAGATGTACTGCAAAAACAGCTCTAACGCGGCTGAAGGGAAGGGAACTATCAGGGGGAAAGCACCAAGTCATTACGACTATATAGCACTGGGAAGGGGTCAGGATAAGGATTTGGGATGGACGAGGGGAAGGAATGGTGCTCCAACCATTTGGACGGTCGGGGATTGAACGCCGACCCGCATGACGCGAGACCCTGTTTTTATTGCATAATTCGACGTTTCAGCCGGATTAGAGCGGTTTTAGCTCTAATCAGACAAGATGCCGTTGCTTCCTCCGCATCAACTCTAATGCGGCTGAAACGTCGAAACATGCAATAAAAACAGGGTTTCTCTCATGATCAATATATTACTCGCTATTTTAACAAGGTACGATTGGTTGACTGAATATATGTAGTGAATTCTTTCACTACATGCGAGAGCGGGGGCTTATACCCGCCGTTTACCCGTTGGAGCTTTCTCTGTGCCAGAACATTGCCGGAGACTGGAGGAGGTCCAACGGGTAAACGGCGGGAGTAAGCCCCCCACTCTCGCATGTAGTGAACGAATTCACTACATATACGATATATATGATGCAAACTCGTATTTAATTGCAAATGCACATTAAATACATTATTTTCAATCACCCATTTGTATCTCGGTAAAGTAGCGAGTAGGACATTGATTAGGAGAGAAACCTTGTTTTTATTGCATATTTCGACGTTTCAGCCGCATTAGAGCTGTTTTAGCTCTAATAAGACTCCGCATCAGCTCTAGTGCGGCTGTAACGTCGAAATATGCAATAAAAACAGGGTTGCTCTCCTAATCAATATCTTACTCGCTATTGTAACGAGGTACAAAAGGTTGATTTAAGTAATGTATTTAATGTGAATTTGCAATTAATTACGCGTATCGATCAGATTTGTCGCATATGTAATGAATTAATAACAATAAATTATCAATCCGTATCCAAGGAGAGAAACCCTGATTTTATTGCATATTTCGAAGTTTCAGCCGCATTAGAGCTGCTTTTGCAGCTTTCTGTAACATACATAATCTTCTTTCTGTAACATACACGGAAAATCTGGAACATTTTAGTTAATTCTAATGAAAACACATTGATTTGTGTGATTTGAACGAATAATTGACTATCTCGTCGTATTTCTAACGTTTTTTAAGGATTGCCAGTTTATTGTTATTATTTCATTACATATGCGACACATCTATCTCGTCGTTTTTCCCACGTTTTTAAGGATTGCCAGTTTATTGTTATTACGTCATTACATATGCGACAAATCTGATGTATACGCGTAATTAATTGCAAATTCACATTAAATACATTATTTTCAATCATCCATTCGTACCTCGATACAATAGCGACTAAGATATTGATTAGGAGAGAAACCCTGTTTTTATTGCATATTTCGACGTTTCAGCCGCATTAGAGCTGATGCGGAGGAGGCAACATTAAATAAAGATGTACTGCAAAATACGTACTCTGCACGTATATATATATATATACTTGTTAGACATCTTGGCTCCAAAATATGGCTCAAGCGACGAATTTTGGATGTTTGGGATATTTTGAAAACTGTAGTGGGAGTTTGGTCAAAATGAGACCCCATCACCGCTCTCATTAATTAGCATATTTTGGATATAAAAATTCGTAAGTTCAAACTGCGAATACGTGCTGAGAGCCAGAATTTGGCTCCAAAATATGGCTCAAGGGTCGAATTTGGGATGTTTGAGATATATTTTAAAACTGCAGGGGGGTTTGGGCAAAATGTTACCCATCGCTGCTCTCAGAAATTGGCATATTTACGGTATAAAATTCGTAATTTCAAACTGCGAAAAAGTGCAGAGAGCCATAATTTGGCTTTAAAATATAGCTCAATCGATGAATTTAGAATGTTTGGGATATTTTGAAAACTGCAGAGGGGGTCTGGGCAAAATATGACCAATCGCCGCTCTCAGTAATTGGCATATTTTCGGTATAAAAAGTCGTAATTTCTAACTGCGANAATTTGGCTCCAAAATATAGCTCAAGCGTTGAATTTGGGATGTTTGGGATATTTTGAAAACTGCAGGAGGGTTTGGGCAAAATGTGACCCATCGCCGCTCTCAGTAATTGGCATATTTTCGGTATAAAAATTCGTAATTTCTAACTGCGAATACGTGCCGAGAGCCAGAATTTGGCCCCAAAATATGGATCAAGCGTCGAACTTGGGTTGTTTGGAATATTTTGAAAACTACAGGGAGGGTTTGGGCAAAATGCGATCCCTCGCTGCTTTCAGCAATTGGCATATTTTCGGTATAAAAGTCGTAATTTCAAACTGCGAATACATGCAGAGAGCCAGAATTTGGTTCCAAAATATGGCTCAAGGGTCGAATTTGGGATGTTTGGGATATTTTGAAAACTGCAGTGGGAGTTTGGTCAAAATGAGACCCATCACCGCTCTCAGTAATTAGCATATTTTGGGTATAAAAATTCGTAAGTTCAAACTGCGAATACGTGCTGAGAGCCAGAATTTGGCTCCAAAATGTGGCTCAAGGGTCGAATTTGGGATGTTTGAGATATATTTTAAAACTGCAGGGGGGTTTGGGCAAAATGTTACCCATCGCTGCTCTCAGAAATTGGCATATTTACGGTATAAAATTCGTAATTTCAAACTGCGAATAAGTGCAGAGAGCCATAATTTGGCTCCAAAATATAGCTCAATCGTTGAATTTAGAATGTTTGGGATATTTTGAAAACTGCAGAGGGGGTTTGGGCAAAATATGACCAATCGCCGCTCTCAGTAATTGGCATATTTTCGGTATAAAAAGTCGTAATTTCTAACTGCGAATACGTGCAGAGAGCCAGAATTTGGCTCCAAAATATGGCTCAAGCGTCGCATTTGGGATGTTTGGGATATTTTGAAAACTGCAGGGAGGGTTTGGGCTAAATGTGATCCATCGCCGCTTTCAGTAATTGGCATATTTTCGGTATAAAAATCTTAATTTAAAACTGCGAATACGTACAGAGAGCCAGAATTTGGCTCCAAAATATGGCTCAATGGTCGAATTTGGGATGTTTGTGATATATTTTAAAACTGCAGGGGGGTTTGGGCAAAATGTGACCCATCACCGCTCTCAGTAATTGGCATATTTTCGGTATAAAAATTCGTAATTTTAAACTGCGATTATGTGCAGAGAGCCAGAATTTGGCTCCCAAATATGGCTCAAGCTTCGAATTTGGGTTGTTTGGGATATTTTGAAAACTGCAGGGAGGGTTTGGGCAAAATGCGATCTATCGCTGCTTTCAGTAATTGGCATATTTTCGGTATAAAGAATCGTAATTTCAAACTGCGAATACGTGCAGAGAGCCAGAATTTGGCTCCAAAATATGGCTCAAGGGTCAAATTTGGGATGTTTCGGATATTTTGAAAACTTCAGGGGGGTTTGGGCAAAATGTGACCCATCGCCGCTCTCAGTAATTGGCAAATTTTCGGTATAAAATTCGTAATTTCAAACTGCGAATACGTGCAGAGCCAGAATTTGGCTCCAAAATATGGCTTAAGTGTCGAATTTGGGATGTTTGGGATATTTTGAAAACTGGAGGGAGGGTTTGGGCTAAATATGATCCATCGCTGCTTTCAGTAATTGGGATATTTTCGGTATAAAATTCGTAATTTCAAACTGCGAATACGTGCAGAGAGTAAGAATTTGGCTCCAAAACTTGGCTCAAGGGTCGAATTTGGGAAGTTTGTGATATATTTTAAAACTGCAGGGGGTTTGGGCAAAATGTGACCCATCGTCGCTCTCAGTAATTGGCATATTTTCGGTATAAAACTTCGTAATTTCAATCTGCGAATATGTGCAGAGAGCCAGAATTTGGCTCTCAAATATGGCTCAATCTTCGAATTTTGGAAGTTTGGGATGTTTTGAAAACTTCAGGGTGGGTTTGGGCAAAATGTGACCCATCGCCGCGCTAAGTAATTGGTCTATTTTCGGTTTAAAATTCGTTATTTCAAAATGCGAATACGTGCAGAGTGCCAGAATTTGGCTCGAAAATGATGCTGAAGCGTCGAATTTGGGATGTTTGGGATATTTTAAAAACTGCAGGGAGGGTTTGGGAAAAATGTGATATACAACTTTTTATGTTACGACTTTTCGGGTAGGCCGTTCCGTTTCTTTACAACCCCAATGGTTCAAAAAACACAGTACTTTTAATATATAAGTGACTAAGTATGCTCTAATACATATGGTCCTCAATGAAAATTATCGTTTTTTTTGTTAATTTGTCCATAATGAATAAGATTCCTTACTGTCGATCTTTATATTAAGAAAAACATCTAAACAAGTTCGTATTGTGTTTTCGTTCAGATAACGTTTCCAGTTACTATTTCCTAGTTATCATTTAATGTAGGTGATCATTATTTTACTGTTATGTATAAAGAAATTTAGCATTATGCATTTATAATACAGAACAATTTGGTGGTTCAACTGCCTCATAATTATGTAAAAGACATCGTGACAAATACTTGATAATTAAAATCAAGATTTTTTTGACAACTATATAATCCTGTTGAAATCATGCCGTTTGGAGTTGTCATACGCTTCTTAGTAAATAATATTAAGTAATGTTTGGCACAATTTATCACTGTATATACAAACTGTTTAGGTATTAATGTATTCGTTTTTTTATGTTTAATATGTTACTTAATCCTAAACTTCTTTTGCAACGTTTATATCTGATATAATTAGTAATTGTCGCGAAACGGCGTATGAAAAAATATATTTCCCCAAATGAAATTAGCGTATCGGCGATGGAGCGGCCACATTTAAAAGTGTATACTCTTGTCACTGTCCTGACATTATTTTTCGATGTACGTATTTCATTTTTTGTACCAATATGTTCGCAATAGAATGTTCTCGAAGAACATAAGTATAAAATTTCACATAAGGATGCGTTCGACCTGCAACAAATATAAAAACTACATCGATCATACTCGGCGTGTCAATAATACAATTGTTTACCACGATGATTCCTGCCATGCTGTTTTCTCAAATAAGCTGTTCGGCTATTAGAGAAAACGTAAATTTCATGGCGAACATTTGTAAATTATCCCCAAGTAGATCGGATCGAAATTGGAATTTATACAAATATTTATTATCGTGACGCCCTCCAGTGTCACCCTTGAGTAACCCGAACAAAACTTAAGAGAGGCGCTCGCGCACCACTGAGTGGCGAAAGTGTTAAATTAATTAATTAAGTAACGTTTAAACGTTCTTTTAGTGTAAATAACGGAAGAAAATGTAAGACATAGTCTACATATCTCTTTCCAAATATCTTTTAATTTTTTCCCCTAATGAAAAATAATAAGATTTTGCCAATTTTGCTTAACAAGTACATTAATTATTACCTTTTTTTGTTATTATTATTGTAATTAAAAGAATTACACCTTGTGTTTGTTTATGTACAAAACATGGTGTAATAACCAGTTCGTTGCCCCTAAATCAACACAACATAACCAGTTTACTCATGTCGTCGCCCCTAAATCAATAAAAACAACCAGTGTACTATTGTAAATATTCATAGCTTAGGATTTATTATTCTCAGGTTAGTCATTCTTAGGCTCTGTTGTTTTAGGTTAGGTTAGATTATGCTGTAACCTTCGTATGGTGTATACGAACAGACCGACCGGGCAACAACAGCGTGGTTCTGGCCACATCAGTGGTTAATGTGGATTGTTGCTTTACTACACATCAGTTCTGCAATTATTTAGGTAATATTTAACTACTAGTAATTGTCATTAGTTTGACAATATTGCAGAAATTAGGGAATGTCATAAGAGTAGTCACTGGCATTCACAGGCCAACAAAATTGACCAGTTCAGCTTTTTAGTAGGTAAAATATCACAAGAGTTTTGCCCGAAACGATATGCGTGCCAGGAGCTTAAATAAAAACAGGGTTTCTCTCCTTATCAATATCTTACTCGCTAATTTAACGAGGTACGAATGGTTGATTGAAATAATGTATTTAATGTGAATTTGCAATCAATTACGCGTATACATCTGATTTGTCGCATGTGTGATGAATTAATAACAATAAACTGACAATCCATATCCAAGGAGAGAAACCCTGATTTTATTGCATATTTCGACGTTTCAGCCGCTAGGCTGGACGTTAGAGCGACGGTCTCGCCTCATGCAGGTCGGCGTTCAATCCTCGACCGTCCAAGTGGTTGGAGCACCATTCCTTCCCCTCGTCCCATCCCAAATCCTTATCCTGACCCCTTCCCAGTGCTATATAGTCGTAATGTCTTGGTGCTTTCCCCCTGATAGTTCCCTTCTCTTCAGCCGCGTTAGAGCTGTTTTTACAGTACATCTTCTTTCTGTAACATACACGGAAAATCTGGAACATTTTAGTTAATTCTAATGAAAACATATTGATTTGTGTGATTTAGACGGATAATGGATATCTCGTCGTATTCCCACGTTTTTAAGGATTGCCAGCTTATTGTTATTAATTCATTACATATGCGACAAATCTATCTCGTCGTTTTTCCCACGTTTTTAAGGATTGTCAGTTTATTGTTATTACGTAGTAGCGTATTACGAGTAGCTGGAAACTCGTGACATCAACCTGGGACGACAAGAGGTCACCTGCACCGACCGGGGACCAGCTTCGCTACCCTACGCTAAGTACCTGCCATAAAGTTTGAACAAAATAACATACATAATATTACAAATCTACGGTATACATATAGTATTATAAATATTAAATATATAAAAATATACATATAACTTTATAAAGAGTTAAAAGGACTGACATCAACAAGTGATCCACACAGTAAACCACAAATACAACACAATACATCAGAAAATGGAGAGGTGTGGCGAGTGCTCGGGAGTACTGGGAAAACGTAATGTAGGCGTAACGTGTTGCATCTGTAACATGAGATTTCACCTGGGCTGTACAGAAGTATCTCCAGGATGCACAAAAAGGCAAGGAATTTACTGGGTCTGCAAAGATGACAGATTAATGTTAGAGAACATAACTAAACTGATGAAAAACATTCCCGAGTCACAGAGATTACCATTCACAGACAAGCTACCAGTGATATATGCAGACTGGGATAAGACAACATTGGTTAACGACCAAAACCCAGGAACAGATAGTTTAGAGAACCGCAGCAGTAATGTGGAGGAAGAGGGTATTGTAGTACATAATAGCAGCAATATTGCAGAGTCAGGTAATATAAACGATGTGAGCAACAGTGAGACAGAGTGCATAAATGAAGGAATTGGGACGAAAAGCGGAGATGGCTCCAATAAAGAGGTAGACAAGACAGACACAGATATAAATACCTTGAAAAACGCAAAACCGGAACACATTTGCAAATTCTACGCTAAAGGAATATGCAAATATGGAAAATTAGGAACAAAATGCCATTTTCTGCATCCTCGAAAATGCAGGAACATGTTGGCGAGGGGTACATGCCGTTTTGGAACAGGGTGTAGATACTTCCACCCCAAATTATGTCAATTTTCAATTAGGGACAAAAAATGCTACAATCTTCAGTGTCCGGAATTCCACGTGAGAGGTACACAACGTTATAGACGGGAAATCAGTATGACACTACTGGCAATTTTTTAGAGGAAGGCAGAAACAGAGCAGAAAATATAAGAGAGAGGAACAGTCAGATGGAACCACCACAGGATTACAGAGGGGAAGGGAGATACCCACAAGTCTGGAATACACATTACCAACAAACACACAGGTACTACACCACACAACACTCGCCCCACTACCGAAACTGGACGAATCACTTCGAAAACAACACACCCTGGACGCAAACACAGTGGCCCCCTTACCAGAGCCTCAGATATTAACACCAAGTAAGGCATCCAGCACTTCCACTACCACGATAACATCATTTATATTTGCCAACATTCAAGGTATAAAAACACGCAAATCCAACAAAGTTCACTTTATAGATGGTCTCCTTCATGAGGCAAATGCAGTGTTTGCAGCCCTAACAGAAACCCACACAAAGGACTACCATGATGGTGAAATATGGATCTCAGAGTACAATCTTTTCAGATGTGATAGGAAACACCGGCTTCAGGGTGGGGTCAGCCTATACATCAAAGACACACTCATCTGTACTGAGCTGCTAAACACCTCAAATGATATGGTGGAAGTGCTGATAATCAAAATAGAGATTATAAATGTAGTTATTGTCCTTGTATATAAGTCACCGGAGGCAAACCCTCAGCAGTTTAAAGACCAACTAATGAAAGTAGAACACTGCTTGGAAAACCTCACAAATCCAGCTCCGAACATCATCCTGCTTGGGGACTTCAACCTACGGCACCTGAAATGGAAGCACCTGGCTAATACAGTAATATCAGAAAGAATACCAGGAAGTAGCCTTAATGAACAGGCACATGCAAATGACCTGCTACGGATGTGCGACAGGTTTGCCTTAAACCAGCAAATAGTAGAACCAACCAGGAAGGAGAACACGCTGGACCTCATTTTCACTAATAATGATGAATTGATCAGGAACATAATGATTACAAATACCTGTTACTCAGATCACAACTTAATTGAAGTTATGACAACCATGGGGAATAGACCTTCAAAACCAGTCCAGATTCCCGGTGGAGGAGATTTCAGCAAATTCAACTTCAATAATAAACAGATAAACTGGGAGCAAATAAACCAGGACTTCACAGAAATAAACTGGGAAGAACAGCTAGGAAATGCGAACCTGAACCAGTGCCTGGAAAAAATAAGCTCAGTAGCACTAGAAATATGTACAAACCGCATCCCCCTAAGAAAAAAGAGGAAGAGATGCAGATTGGAACGAGAACGTCGTTCCCTATATAGGCGAAGAAAACGAATCGCGGTACAACTTGAGAGTCGCACCCTATCTCAGGAACGGCGAAGAAGGTTAGGTAGCGAAATAGGAAAAATTGAACTCAAGCTACAAGAATCATACAAAACGCAGGAGAGGGAAAGAGAGCAAAAGGCCATCAGTGAAATAGAGAGAAACCCGAAATATTTTTTCTCCTATGCAAAATCAAGATCAAAAACCACATCTAGTATCGGGCCCCTGCGAAAGGAAGATGGAACTTTCACCGATGACAACAAAGAAATGAGCGAGCTACTGAGGAAGCAATACGACTCTGTCTTCAGCGAGCCATTAAACGCACTAAAGATCGATAACCCAAATGAATTTTTCATGGATATGATACCAACATCAAATCATATATCAGACGTCACCCTATCCCCACTGGATTTTGAAGAAGCCATAAACAGTATGCCTATGCACTCCGCACCAGGCCCGGATTCTTGGAACTCCATATTCATCAAGAACTGTAAAAAACCACTATCGCAGGCCCTTCACATTCTGTGGAGACAAAGCCTAGATACTGGCGTTATTCCTGATATACTAAAAACAGCAGAGATAGCACCACTTCATAAAGGAGGAAATAAGGCAGAGGCAAAAAATTACAGACCGATAGCACTAACATCGCACATCATAAAATTTTTGAGAGAGTGCTAAGAAGTAAGATCACAAAATACATGGAATCACAGCATCTCCATAACCCGGACAACATGGTTTCAGAACAGGGCGCTCTTGCCTGTCGCAGTTGCTGGACCACTATGATATGGCATTAGATGCTATGGAAGACAAACAAAACGCTGATGTAATTTACACAGATTTCGCAAAAGCTTTTGATAAATGTGACCATGGTGTTATTGCCCATAAAATGCGCTCAAAAGGAATTACCGGAAAAGTAGGCAGATGGATCTACAATTTCCTGACCAACAGAACCCAATGTGTAATAGTCAACAAAATAAAATCCAACCCGTCAACCGTTAAGAGCTCAGTCCCCCAGGGTACTGTGCTTGCTCCAGTACTTTTTCTCATCCTCATATCGGACATAGACAAGAACACAACCTATAGCACTGTATCATCCTTTGCAGATGACACTAGGATCTTCATGAGAGTAGGCAACATAGAGGACACGGCGAACCTCCAGTCAGATGTAGATCAGGTCTTTCTATGGGCTACAGAAAATAATATGGTGTTTAACGAAGACAAGTTCCAGCTCATGCGCTATGGAAAAAATGAAAATATAAAAACGGAAACCACGTACAAAACTCAGGCAAATCATAACATAGAACGAAAAGGCAATGTAAAGGATCTGGGTGTACTCATGTCGGAAGACCTTACCTTTAAAGAACACAATAAAGTAGCCGTCACAACTGCAAGAAAAATGACAGGTTGGATAACAAGAACTTTTCACACTAGAGATGCTATACCGATGATGACACTTTTCAAAACGCTTGTGCTCTCTAGAGTGGAGTACTGCTGCACAATGACAGCCCCTTTCACTGCTGGTGAAATTGCTGACCTGGAGAGCGTGCAGAGATCCTTTACTGCTAGAATCCACTCGGTAAAACATCTAAACTATTGGGACCGACTAAAGAGCCTAAATCTGTATTCCCTTGAGCGCAGGCGGGAGAGATACATAATAATTTACACGTGGAAAATATTAGAGGGGCTGGTCCCAAACCTGCACACAGAAATAACATCACATGAGACCAGAAGACATGGCAGGATGTGCAGAATACCCCCGTTGAAAAGCAGAGGTGCAACTGGTACTCTGAGAGAGAACTCTATCAACATCAGAGGCCCGAGACTGTTCAACACGCTTCCACTACACATAAGGGACATAACTGGCAAACCCCTCACAGTGTTCAAGAGAGAACTGGATAAGCACCTCCAAAGGATACCTGATCAACCAGGCTGTGACTCATACGTCAGGCTGCGAGCAGCCGCGTCCAACAGCCTGGTTGATCAGTCCAGCAACCAGGAGGCCTGGTCGATGACCGGGCCGCGGGGACGCTAAGCCCCGGAAGCACCTCAAGGTATCCTCAAGGTAAGATAGCCCTAAACGGTGGACAGTTAAAGATCCCTCGTCCTAAAGATGGCTACATTAACCTGACTTCTTATGATCTTACCCAGGACCAACGAGACCTCTTAAATCTGGACTAAATTGTCAATTCATATCTAAACCAAAGATGCATCAAAAACGCCTGGAAATCGAAATGCTTCTGGACGACATCCATAAGCTAGAAGACAACAAAAAGTCATCACCTCTGACACACTTCAGTCTGAACTACTAACAGAAGCGGGGAAAAAACGAGGAACATATTCATCTACAATCTTAACCCCACGACTCAAAGAAGCAGCAAAACAACTAAAAAATCTGAAAGATGTAACAATAAGAAAAGCCGACAAGACAGCAGCATATGTATTGATTCCTACCCAAGAATACATGAACAAAATTAGCGACATCCTTAATGATGACTCCAAATTTCAACGAATCACGAGGAACCCTGTGGAAGACTTAAGCGGAAAGTAAACAAAACAATTACGGCAATCAATGCAAAGAAAGGTAGTGTGTATTTCAGTAAACTTCAAGGCGACTATGGCTTAGGATATGCCTACGGCAATGTTAAGACACATAAACCAGGTAACCCACTACGCCCTAAAATCAGCCAAATACCAACTCCAACTTATCACCTGGCAAAAAAACTCAATGAACTCCTAACTCCATACACTCCAAGTAAGTATAGTCTACAATCATCAGCAGATTTCCTAGAATTAATCAAATCTACCCAGCCCGATGGAATCATTGCTTCCCTGGACGTGGAATCCCTATTTACCAACGTCCCAGTCGACACAACCATAGGAATGATACTGGACAGAGTATACAGAGACGAGAGCACCCCCAAATTAGACATACCTGAGCCACACTTGAAGAGTCTTCTCGAAGCATATACAAAGGAAGCCCGTTTCATCAGTCCACAAGGAGACATGTATTTACAAATAGACGGAGTAGCAATGGGCTCCCTTAGGAGTTTTATTTGCTAATTTTTATATGGGAACCATCGAAGACAGGGTCTTCAGTAGCAGACAAAAACCAACTGTATATTGCCGTTATGTAGATGACATATTCGTAATAGTAAAAGACTCAGATGAACTAATTGACCTAAAAAGACATCTAGAGAGAGAGTCAGTACTCCGATTTACACATGAAAATAGTGAAAATAACAGTCTGCCATTCTTGGATGTACTAATAGCAAAAGCAGGGACCTCTTTAAGCACCAACGTATATACCAAGCCCACCAACATAGGATTATGCCTGAACGGTAGAAGTGAGTGCCTTACCTTGAGTATACCTTGAGGTGCTTCGGGGCTTAGCGTCCCCGCGGCCGGTCATCGACCAGGCCTCCTGGTTGCTGGACTGATCAACCAGGCTGTTGGACGCGGCTGCTCGCAGCCTGACGTATGAGTCACAGCCTGGTTGATCAGGTATCCTTTGGAGGTGCTTATCCAGTTCTCTCTTGAACACTGTGAGGGGTTTGCCAGTTATGCCCCTTATGTGTAGCGGGAGCGTGTTGAACAGTCTCGGGCCTCTGATGTTGAGAGTTCTCTCTCAGAGTACCAGTTGCACCTCTGCTTTTCAACGGGGGTATTCTGCACATCCTGCCATGTCTTCTGGTCTCATGTGATGTTATTTCTGTGTGCAGGTTTGGGACCAGCCCCTCTAATATTTTCCACGTGTAAATTATTATGTATCTCTCCCGCCTGCGCTCAAGGGAATACAGATTTAGGCTCTTTAGTCGGTCCCAATAGTTTAGATGTTTTACGAGTGGATTCTAGCAGTAAAGGATCTCTGCACGCTCTCCAGGTCAGCAATTTCTCCAGCAGTGAAAGGGGCTGTCATTGTGCAGCAGTACTCCACTCTAGAGAGCACAAGCGTTTTGAAAAGTGTCATCATCGGTATAGCATCTCTAGTGTGAAAAGTTCTTGTTATCCAACCTGTCATTTTTCTTGCAGTTGTGACGGCTACTTTATTGTGTTCTTTAAAGGTAAGGTCTTCCGACATGAGTACACCCAGATCCTTTACATTGCCTTTTCGTTCTATGTTATGATTTGCCTGAGTTTTGTACGTGGTTTCCGTTTTTATATTTTCATTTTTTCCATAGCGCATGAGCTGGAACTTATCTTCGTTAAACACCATATTATTTTCTGTAGCCCATAGAAAGACCTGATCTACATCTGACTGGAGGTTTGCCGTGTCCTCTATGTTGCCTACTCTCATGAAGATCCTAGTGTCATCTGCAAAGGATGATACAGTGCTATAGGTTGTGTTCTTGTCTATGTCCGATATGAGGATGAGAAAAAGTACTGGAGCAAGCACAGTACCCTGGGGGACTGAGCTCTTAACGGTTGATGGGCTGGATTTTATTTTGTTGACTATTACACATTGGGTTCTGTTGGTCAGGAAATTGTAGATCCATCTGCCTATTTTTCCGGTAATTCCTTTTGAGCGCATTTTATGTGCAATAACACCATGGTCACATTTATCAAAAGCTTTTGCGAAATCTGTGTAAATTACATCAGCGTTTTGTTTGTCTTCCATAGCATCTAATGCCATATCATAGTGGTCCAGCAACTGCGACAGGCAAGAGCGCCCTGTTCTGAAACCATGTTGTCCGGGTTATGGAGATGCTGTGATTCCATGTATTTTGTGATCTTACTTCTTAGCACTCTCTCAAAAATTTTTATGATGTGCGATGTTAGTGCTATCGGTCTGTAATTTTTTGCCTCTGCCTTATTTCCTCCTTTATGAAGTGGTGCTATCTCTGCTGTTTTTAGTATATCAGGAATAACGCCAGTATCTAGGCTTTGTCTCCACAGAATGTGAAGGGCCTGCGATAGTGGTTTTTTACAGTTCTTGATGAATATGGAGTTCCAAGAATCCGGGCCTGGTGCAGAGTGCATAGGCATATTTATGGCTTCTTCATTTATGGTGTTTATGGCTTCTTCAAAATCCAGTGGGGATAGGGTGACGTCTGATATATGATTTGATGTTGGTATCATATCCATGAAAAATTCATTTGGGTTATCGATCTTTAGTGCGTTTAATCGCTCTGAAGACAGAGTCGTACTGCTTCCTCAGTAGCTCGCTCATTTCTTTGTTGTCATCGGTGAAAGTTCCATCTCCCTTTCGCAGGGGCCCGATACTAGATGTGGTTTTTTATCTTGACTTTGCATAGGAGAAAAAATATTTCGGATTTCTCTCTATTTCACTGATGGCCTTTTGCTCTCTTTGCCTCTCCTGGGTTTTGTATGATTCTTGTAGCTTGAGTTCAATTGTTCCTATTTCTCTACCTAACCTTCTTTGCCGTTCTTGAGATAGGGTGCGACTCTCAAGTTGTTCCGCGATTCGTTTTCTTCACCTATATAGGGAACGACGTTCTCGTTCCAATCTGTATCTCTTCCTCTTTTTTCTTAGGGGGATGCGGTCTGTACATATTTCTAGTGCTACTGAGCTTATTTTTTCCAGGCACTGGTTCAGGTTCGCATTTTCTAGCTGTTCTTCCCAGTTTATTTCTGTGAAGTCCTGGTTTATTTGCTCCCAGTTTATCTGTTTATTATTGAAGTTGAATTTGCTGAAATCTCCTCCACCGGGAATCTGGACTGGTTTTGAAGGTCTATTCCCCATGGTTGTCATAACTTCAATTAAGTTGTGATCTGAGTAACAGGTATTTGTAATCATTATGTTCCTGATCAATTCATCATTATTAGTGAAAATGAGGTCCAGCGTGTTCTCCTTCCTAGTTGGTTCTACTATTTGCTGGTTTAAGGCAAACCTGTTGCACATCCGTAGCAGGTCATTTGCATGTGCCTGTTCATTAAGGCTACTTCCTGGTATTCTTTCTGATATTACTGTATTAGCCAGGTGCTTCCATTTCAGGTGCCGTAGGTTGAAGTCCCCAAGCAGGATGATGTTCGGAGCTGGATTTGTGAGGTTTTCCAAGCAGTGTTCTACTTTCATTAGTTGGTCTTTAAACTGCTGAGGGTTTGCCTCCGGTGACTTATATACAAGGACAATAACTACATTTAGAATCTCTATTTTGATTATCAGCACTTCCACCATATCATTTGAGGTGTTTAGCAGCTCAGTACAGATGAGTGTGTCTTTGATGTATAGGCTGACCCCACCCTGAAGCCGGTGTTTCCTATCACATCTGAAAAGATTGTACTCTGAGATCCATATTTCACCATCATGGTAGTCCTTTGTGTGAGTTTCTGTTAGGGCTGCAAACACTGCATTTGCCTCATGATGGAGACCATCTATAAAGTGAACTTTGTTGGATTTGCGTGTTTTTATACCTTGAATGTTGGCAAATATAAACGATGTTATCGTGGTAGTGGAAGTGCTGAATGCCTTACTTGGTGTTAATATCTGAGGCTTCGGTAAGGAGGCCACTGTGTTTGCGTCCAGGGTGTGTTGTTTTCAAAGTGCCCCTGCCCCTCCAACTTTACAAACAAGAGAACGACCCTGCTGCTCCTTGAGCCCACATCATCCCAAACATGATGTAATCACCCCAGAAGGCAGCTAAGTACCCAGTGACCTAAATGTGACCGAAATATACAACAAAACCTAACCTACTAGCTCATCTCGACCTCATTAGTATTGCTCCCTGGAGGAAGCTAACCTGACGTTTGCTGCTGCCACATCAACGAGTCTACCCCATCTGCCTGCGTACATCTCTGCTGCTATCATGCAAAACAATTCTAAGCTCGGTAAGGCTGCAAAGAAAGATAACACACCTATCAGGATGAACCCAACCAGCCAAGCTAGCAACAGGAATAACGCGGCTGTCTCCCCCCTAGCTGCAACCGGGGGGGGGGGGTACCGACCCTCCCTGCGTCAACAATAACAAACCTTCCCAGCTGAGTGAAGCGTTGTCGCCGACTCGAGCCATGCAACAGTTAAGTAACCATATGGAGCAACTTAAACGAGCTGCCTCCCCATGTTCTGACTTTAAGCGTCTCGCTGATAATCCATGGTTCAAATTATTGACTCAGATACATGATGACCAAAAGTCTATAATCCGAGAGCAGTCGGACCTGATAATGAAGCTACAGAGTGATGCTTTGGCCATGCACAAGATTAACCAAGATCTGTCTGCCAGAGTCGGCCACCTCGAACAGGAATTAAGCTCTCTGCAGATCTCGGTTACTAACTCTAAATCAGCAGAAACCTCTAAGAAGCAAGAAGAGATGTTACAAAAGTTAGAGAACCATTTTAACTCCCTACAACAGCAACACACTACAACCCAAGACGAATCAGATCAACTTAAGCTCCTTGATTCTGTTATCATCTCATCACTTGATTTTCCCCATGAAACTGACAGGGAAAACTGTACTGCCATCGTGATCCAGGAATTGCGTACTAAGCTGAATTATTCAATCGAAGCAAGTGACATCAAGTCAGCTTATAGAGTGGGTACGAAATCATCTGGCACAAATAACAGGAAGATACGTGTGAAGTTAGATAGCTGCTCCCGCAAGTCTGACCTTATCACTGCTGCAGTCGGTGGGAAATCCAATGTTTATGTGAACGAATGTCTAACCAGATTCAGACAAAATCTCTTATATAAACTACGTGGAATCTGCAAAAAATCCCCTGCTATTAAACATTGTTTTGTGCGCGATGGTAAAATAATAGCTAGGAAGACTGACTCTGGAAAAACTTATGTCATAACCACTGAGGCACACCTCACTTCCTTCCTGGCTGACTGTGGGATATCAGCTGAATAACCAGATCATAATTTGTAGTCTCACATACAACCAAAGTGTACTTAAGCTCTGCCTTTCCTTTCCAAAGGTTTTTTATTTTTATTTTTATTTTTATTTTTGTTTGTCATCTATGCCTGTTTTTTTACTCTTAATTATTTGTTCTTAGTTAATCCCCTTGTCACTAAACCTAGGGATCTTATTACCCTGTTATATTTAAAGTAACTTGGTATTTGTTTCTTGTAATCATTTATTGGAATTAAGTAATAGTATAATTGTTTATATCATCTACCACAGTATCATAGTAAAATCTTCCACATTAATATACTCTCACCCTGTTTATTTTTACACTTAGATTTATATTAGAGTAAAATTCAAGATTTACTCAGATATACATATATCTGAGTAATATATATCTTTTTTTTTCTTTTTTTCGGAATTATCTATTTGAGCTCACTTTGTTTTCTTAGGTTCATACCAACTATAGGATTTTAATTAACCATTACTAAGCTAATTATCCTCAAGTTCATTTTACTTTATGATTATTATTTTTCTTATTATTTTTTATTTTACATTTATATTGTCAGTCTCTACTGATTTTTTGTTTTTTTTTATTTTATCTAACTTCTGTGTCCTTCCTGGCTATCTATTGGATCTCTATTTTACTTCTAAATTGTTACTATTTTATTGTATTTGCTTTTATTCTTGTGTTTTGCTATATCATGTATCTTGTATCGTGATCCCTCTGCATCTCTATGCACACTGATATTGATCCTGATCAAAATCTTCTGTCTCATATCTACACCAACCAGCACATTGATCATCATTATTGCAAGTATTTCACAGCACACCAGGCTAAAAACAAACTCCAAAATAACACCTGTTTATCAGTTTACAACCAAAATGTTAGATCACTTGGTAAACATTTTGACGATTTAAATGCATTACTCACAGCACTAGGTACTAACTTATCGTTCATTATTCTAACAGAAACTTGGCTAAATAAAGACTATACCCAACTCTACAACTTAGCTGGTTATAAAGCCATTCATAACTGTAGGCCAAATAAAAAAGGTGGTGGCACAGCTATATATTACCGAGATACATTTATCTGCAACAGTATTATTAGTGACAGAGATGACTACTGTGAATATACTTTTGCTCAGTTTACAATTAAATCCCTTAAATCCTCATTGACTATTGGAGCCATCTATAGATTTCCCAATACTAACATAGCTTCTTTCTCAGACAACCTAAGTAATCTTATTATAAACAACAATCTCAACAAAAACCACATCATTCTGGGAGGAGACTTTAATATTGACCTGGGTCAACAAAATTGCTCTCAAGTTGACTATTTCCTTAACAGCATGAACTCCTGTATGCTAATCCCCACAATCACCAAACCTACCCGAGTCACTCAAACATCAGCCACTACCTTGGACCACATATGGACAAACATAACAGCTCCCCTTGTATCTGGTATAATCTACGACAGAACAACTGACCACTATCCTACCTTTCTCATAGCGAACATGGACATAACACCACCAAAAAGCAAGAAACTTTCATTTAGGCTACACAGTGAATCAGCTTTGGGCAATCTTACAGATGCATTTCACAATATTAACTGGGATTCTGAATTCAATAATACCCAGGATATAAATTCATTAGCTAACCTCTTCCTCTCCAAAACTCTAAGCCTCTACAACCTTCATTGTCCCCTTCTTACCAAGCAAGTAACTGACAAAAGATTAAACAATCCATGGCTCACAAGCGGCATTCTCAATTCAATCAACAAGAAACATGAATATGAAAAGAAACTTAGGATTGGCCTAGTTTCAAAGGAAGTAGCTAAAAGGTACTCATCAATGCTTACCAGTATCATAAGAAAGGCAAAACTTGCATATTATGTGAATAGATTCAATGAAGCAAAAGGCAACATGAAAAGCACTTGGAAAACCATCTCTAGTATCCTAGGAACTAAACAACACTCACATAACCAAATAAAACTCTACAAGGATGGGGATATACCGTCAACTGATTTAGAAATGGCAAATGAATTTAATAGTTTCTTTTCATCGGTTGGTGCTAATCTTGCCAGTAAAATCCCACAGACTCAGACACATATTAACACATATCTCTCAGGCAGCTATCCAAACTCTCTTCTCCTTTCACCAATCAGCCCGGAAGATGTTGTGTCCATCATACACTCTCTAAAAACAAAGGCAGGGAACACCAGTGAAATTCCGTCCATTGTATACAAGAGAGCCTCCCATGCCCTTGCCCCACCCATAGCCCTACTGTTCAACAAATCTATAGAGTGTCACACCTTCCCTGATATCCTCAAAAAAGCAAGAGTAACGCCAGTCCATAAAGGAGGCAATCCGGCGGACATAAACAATTATAGACCAATATCAAATCTACCCATTCTATCAAAAATATTTGAAAAAATTATTTACAAACAGCTCTATTCCTACCTCGTAAAATTCGACATACTCAGCCCCTGCCAGTTTGGCTTCAGGTCCCAAAAGAGCACCAACGATGCAATCATTAGTCTCCTTGACGTAATCTACTCAGCACTTGACAAAAATGAGTTTCCGATTGGACTCTTCATTGACCTAAGAAAAGCCTTTGATACTGTTAATCACAACTACCTCTTACTTAAACTCCAGCATTATGGAATCCGAGGCCTTGCCCTTGACTACATCCGATCCTATCTTAGTGACAGACACCAATATGTAACTATCAATGAAACAACTTCTTCCACTCTACCAATTACCGTTGGAGTGCCACAGGGCAGTATCTTAGGACCTCTTCTATTTCTTATATATATAAACGATCTGCCTAATGTCTCTAATATTCTCAAACCTATATTGTTTGCTGACGATACTACTCTTATCTATTCAGACCTCAACCCACATACACTAAATAATGTTGTGAATAATGAATTAAAAAAAGTCCACTTATGGATGTCAACTAACAAACTAACATTAAACATCGAAAAGACTTACTACATCTTATTTGGAAGCAAATCATCAAATGCAATTCAGCTACAGATAGACAACATTAACATCAGTAATAAAAATGATGGCAAGTTTCTTGGCCTATTCCTAGACAAGAGACTCAACTTCAGCACCCACATTCAACACATAACTAAGAAAGTCTCTAAGACAGTTGGTATACTCTCCAAAATCAGATATTATGTTCCTAACTCTGCTCTCCTCTCTCTCTATTATGCTCTAATCTACCCCTATCTTAATTATGGTATCTGTGCATGGGGGTCTACCACTGCAAACCACCTTAAGCCCATCATCACCCAGCAAAAATCTGCTATCAGAATAATAACTAACTCTGCTTTCAGACAACACTCAGCTCCCTTGTTTAAATCCCTAAACTTGCTAAATATTAACTCCCTCCACACATTCTCTTGTGTCAACTACATCTACAAAACCCTGTTCTTAAATGCAAACCATGCTCTGAAACTCTCTCTGGACAGATGTAATAGGACCCATTATCACCACACCAGAAATAAATATCTCTTTGATATCCCCAGGGTCAAACTTAATCTGTGTAAACACTCTATGCAAATTAAGGGACCTAGTCTATGGAACTCACTCCCTAGTGAATTGAAAAACTGTAAAACTTTTGCCTTATTTAAAAACAAAACCAAAAAGTACTTAATTTCATCTTCTTAGTTTCCTACACTGAGCTTTATTTTTTGCTCTGTATCTAGTGTTACCCAATCTCCTAATTCTTATGTATTTAACCCAAACAACCTTATCATTGTGTTCATTGCTGTCTTCCTTTATGTGCTAGCCATTTGCTGTATTGTGCCTACCAAATTTTGTCAACTACCATTCAAGCTTTCATTGCAATCAATCTTAGCTACCTAAGTGCTTTATTATACTGTACCTACAATTTTCTCTCATCTTTTTTTT
>WNGS01125538.1:0-18358 GCA_020271785.1 Procambarus virginalis | reverse complement strand
GACGTTGGGCACAGCCGATTTCAAAACGATCGATTGTAGGCCGCTGTGTCCCTCAGGATCTTAAGTCCGAAACGTCCCTCTGAATCTGAACCGTGGGTAGAGATAGTTCCTGGATATAGATGCTTGGTAAAGAGAGAGAGATCATTAGCATGAACACCAACATTCATTACAGGCTTACCGGACTTAGGGTGAGTAGTTTTAGACTTAGGGGGTTCGACTTACCTTTAGATTGGGACTTACCACATTTGTCAATGGAGTGTCCATATAATCTACAATACCTGCAGTACAGTTGAGAGGTACCTTGATCTGGGCTCGCTTTCTCGTAACTGTACCAAGACTTCTTGCTGGTAGGATCTGAGTCAGCCGGTGGATGAGGCTGTAAGTGTCAGCTGACTTCGCACACTTCACTAATTCCGTCTCTTCCTTGTCTGCTAAGTATAGGCGGACAGGAGGAGGTACACGTCTCAAAATTCTTCAACCAGTATGAGGTTGACAAGATCTGAAAAAGTAGAGACATGTGCTGCCTCCAGCCATTTCATGAAATATCTTCGTTTGGTGTTAGCAAATTCTAAGAAGGTGGTGGTACTTGCCTTGACGTAGTCACGAAACTTTCGTCGATAGCTTTCGGTGGAGAGAAGGTAGGCGTCCAACACAGCTTGTTTCAGGGTGGTGTAGTCGTTTTCCGAAGCCAAAGTGCTGAGTGTGACTGCTGCTCTACCTGTTAAATGTACTCTGAGAAGGGTAGCCCATTGGTCGTCAGGCCAATTAAGTTGAACAGCAAGGGTCTCAAAAGTGGTAAAGAACACATCTACCTCCGTTTCGAGGAACGGGGGCATTAACTTACTTGCATGGGAGATATTGAAACTGGGAGGAAGACTAGCTGCCGCTTGTTGGAGTTGAGCTTGGTGTGCAGCGTCCCTCGTGAGTTCTCGGTCACGACATTCTAGCATTGCTTCCGCCTGTCGTTTGTCGTGGTCGCGTTGTATCTCGAGTCGCTGTTTGTATAAGGCCAACTCACGTTCACTTTCTTCCTTCTTCAGGGCAGCTTCACGTTCTCTGATTGCAGCTTCACGCTCTCTGCTTGCAGCTGCTTCTTGTTGTTGCTGTAGCTCGATCTTGGCAAGTTCCAATTTGAGCTTCATCGCTCTCAAGTCATCTTTATCTGAAATAATGTGCTGTTCATGGGTAGAAGAATCTATAATATCTTCCTCAGCAAGGTGATCCAGTATCATATTATTAATGGTAATTTGTTGGCTCCATCAGGAACTTCTAAGTGATACTCATGTGCAAGAGTTAACAAATCGACCCTCTTAGCTTGACGTAAGGTCCCTATTTCTCTATCTGGATTTGCTATGAAAGCTTGTAAGCGGAACATGGTGAAAATATAGCAAAACAAGGAGATGAATATAGTGAATATGGTGAGTGTCAGAAACAGGAAACGTGGCAACTGATACCTATCCTGTGGGGGAATTATTAATAATTAAAGTAAATTCAAGATGGTAAATGAATAAGGTCGCAGGAAATCTTGTACCTGGTACTCACTGTGGGAGGATAAAGGCAAGAAAATCCTACTAATTAGTGAAAACTAATTTTAAAATACAAGTGAAACACTAAATGGCTTCAAAATAAATGAGGTAGTCCAAAAAATGTAGTCATACCTTGCCAAGTCACTATAGAACATAAGCAATGGTACCCACTGAAATTGAATATGGTATTTACAGAATTAGCGAACTTTTGTGCTCAAAAGAAAGAACGCCAATTCCCTACCTTAAGTAAATACCATCAGTCTGACCGACGAGTAGGGGTGCGAGTGTCAACTGGTGACGAGAACTATCGGCGAGGTCCCAATTCGCCAATAATAGTTCGTGCTAGAGGATCTAAAGCCCTCTTTTTCCTCCTAGAGTCGGATTGCAGGACTTGGGTGCTATTGACCCGGAGACAGACCACAGTACCAGGGTACCTATGTGATAATCTGTCAAAAAGTGAGAAATAATGGGGACAAAGATGTTAAACACGGAGGATAACACGGAAGGGGGAGACGACCAATTAAGAGTATGACTGCGGCCTACAGTCACCACGTAATCCAAAGTTGTCTCACTCTCACCATATGCTATTCCCGTAATGTACAATATACACAGCACCATATAAAATAAAGAATGATTAATGTGAATAATGGAAGCAAGGGAAATAAGAGCCAAGTGCGCTTACCACAATTACCAATACCTGAGTGAAGCCCCGTGGACAGATCTCCATTTAATAGTGACTCCGTGGACAGAACTCCATTTAATAGTGGCTCCGTGGACAGGCCCCATTTATAGTGGCTCCGTGGACAGGCCCCCATTTATATGTGATGGTAACGAGTTGGAAATGGTGGTCGGCAGTCTTCCAACTAGCAGGTGTCAGTGCTGGGCCACATATAATATATAAAAAAAAGAAAAGGAAAAAAAAAAAGAAAAAAAAGAATGACTGCGTGATTTGGTAATCTGTGGTAAGGTTGGAAAGACTAAAAGCAATAATAAAAAATATGGATTTTAATAACAATAAAAACACAAATTGAAATAAATGCAAATCTTGGCTTACTGGCAAAAATAATAAACAATATAAACATGAAAATAGATTACGTTAATGGGGAGGAGAATTGATATACAAAGTAAGTAAAATATGAATGCTGGAATATATGCACTAACTATGAACCTCTATTTGACCACACAGAGTGAGTCACTTAGGAGTTCACAGCTTGCGAGCACACAATATTCTGGCTGGCAGAAACGCAAGGGACTCCAACAATAACTGGTGAGGTCTTGTGATTGGCGGGGAGCCGGAGTGGAGTGTTGGTTGGCGGCCAATGAGGAAGCTGGATGGCCGCAGTCGCTCGTTAGGCCGTTGAAGGGTTCGGCGCGTCGACCAGGTGCAGCAGTGGGGAGGAAGGAGGGAGTTGCTGGTACGTGTGGCTAACATATACGTTTAGCCACTACAAAACGTATCTTGTATATTGATGAGGACAGGCGTGATTCGCAGAAATAGCAGGCTAAATCTCTGATAAGAGATTATCGTCACATGCTCCTCTCATCAAAGTTCTTCATGAACATCAGAAGTTGTTCAACAATGATCCCCAGGAGCGTAATGTGGTTCAGCACAACATCCAACTGCTTCCTGCTACCCGGCCGATTCGTCAACCCTTCTACCGTATCAGCCCGTACAAAAAGGAAGTTATGCGTGCTGAAGTACAATACCTTCTGGATCATGGGCTGGCCTCACCTTGTGAGTCCCCTTGGGCCTCACCCTGCATCTTGGTGCCGAAACCGCACGGTAAAGTACGCCTTTGTACCGATTATAGGAAATTGAATCTTGTGACCGTCAAGGATGCTTATCCTCTACCACGTATAGATGATATCCTTGACGCAATAGGTAATGCCAAATATTTATCCCAACTTGATTTGTTAAAAGGCTATTACCAAATAAGCCTGTCAGAGAGAGCTAAGGAATATCTGCCTTCACCACTCCTTTTGGCCTATACAGATATGAACTCCTTCTTTTTGGACTGTGTAACGCCCCGGCCACCTTCCAGAGAGCTGTCAACTGCGTCATCTACGGCCTAGATCACACCTACGCCTACTTGGACGACATCGTTGTGGCAACCAACACCTGGAGCGAACATCTGCTCCAGGTGCCACGACTGTTCTCCAAGCTCCTGACAGCCGGCCTTACCATTAACTTGCGCAAGTCCACATTTGCCAAAGGTAAAGTGCGTTATCTGGGTCATGTGATAGGGAGTGGCAGCATAGCTCCTTTAACAATTCACACTGAAGCCATCCAGCATTACCCACAACCTACGACCAGGAAGCAGCTCCTGCGCTTCCTTGGACTTGCATCTTACTATTGTAGGTTTGTGAAGAATTTTAGTACGGTTGTGACACCATTAATTAATCTGACCAGCCCCAAGCAACGGTATCATTGGACCATTCAACAAACCGTTGCCTTTGAACAACTTAAATCTTTGCCCTGTTCTGATCCCATTCTCGCCTCTCCAGATACCACGAAGCCCTTCATCATCAATGTCGACACCAGTGGTACTGGCATCGGGGGCGTCCTGATGCAACAACGAGGCGAGGAGGTTCTTCCTGTTAGCTACTACAGCTACAAGTTGAAGCCTCACCAGAAGAACTGCAGCACTATCGAAAAGGAACTCCTCTCCATCGTCCTGAATCTGCAACATTTCGAACCTTACCTACAGGGGAATCGGTCTATTACCATCTACTCGGACCACAATCCCCTGCGGTTCCTACAACAGGCCCAATTCAGCAATCAACGTCTTCTACGCTGGGCTCTGTACTTGCAGAATTTTAATCTGGAGATCTTCTACATCAAAGGTTTGGACAACATCATAGCCGACGCCCTCCCCAGAGTCTACGAGGTAGAGACAGCTACTCCTACCTCTACACCCGACACTGAAGTAACTTAACCCGTAAGAGCAACCTTCGGGGAAGAGATGTTACGATAATCTCCTTCAAGAGAGATTTGACCTGCTCTTTCCTATCATCATGTTACTTAAGTACATCTACAGCATCTAGGTACTACAAGCAAGTGTAGTAAGTATTGAGTAAAATACGTTTCGGCAGGCGCATACGTACCAGATGCTCGCTCTCCTCCCCCTCCCCCTCCATCGTCGCCGATCACCAAACTATCACTTCCAGCCCACCCGCTTCTGATGAATCGACGACTGCACCACTCACCTTAGCGCCATCTACCTAGCCGATGTCTGGGCCCGCACCAGCCATTGGAGTTAGAATATCCTGTGCTCTCAAGCTGAAACAACCAACTGATATACGCTCTGTCTATTAGTGAATGTTCTCAGCCAGCGCTTTATTCTCAGCACCTGTTACTTCATTTCTTGTCTTTATTTATTTATAGAGTAACGTCACCACTATTCTTATTTTTATGTTTTTTTTAATCTTGTTTGTTTGCACTATACATAGCCAAGTGATTATCTTTGTTCATATATTTTACATTAATTAAAGTTTCATTTTTCATTCTATTTGTTTTGTGTGTTTTCCCTTACTTTACCACAAAGACAACAGCCAAGCAGTCAACTTTTTTTTTTGTTTGTAAATGTGATTGGGATTGACACCAGCTATTAGGAGGACTGCTGAACACCTACACTTCTTTTTTTTTCATCACAATATATATATGTTCTGTATATATATATATATATATATATATATATATATATATATATATATATATATATATATATATATATATATATATGCAAACAAGCCTGAATGGTTCCCAGGACTAGATACAACTGAAAACTCACACCCCAGAAGTGACTCGAACCCATACTCCCAGGAGCAACGCAACTGGTATGTATCAATCAAGAGATTGTTTAAGGCGTCCCTGTACATACCAGTTGCGTTGCTCCTGGGAGTATGGGTTCGAGTCACTTCTGGGTGTGAGTTTTCAGTTATATATATATATAATATATATATATATATATATATATATATATATATATATGTATAAATATATATGTATATGTATATATATATATATATATATATATATATATATATATATATATATATATATATATATATATATATATATATATATATTTTAAGATAAATAGGAAAACCAAGGATATACTGAACATCTTGTTTCAGATTCTTTACTTTAAAATTCATAACGTTTCGAATACTTCTTGTATTCATCATCAGATCTAAAAGAAAATAGAAATCACAATCAAATAAGAGGCAAAACAAAGAACTCATACTGAATATGACTGCCTATCAAAGAAAGGAAAATTATTAAAAAACAAAACACTTAAGCTTACTTAAAGTGATCAATACAAATAAAACTTATTAATTGTCAAAAAGCTAATTCAAAAACATTCAATTACAACAAGAATTTTATAACTACAACAAACCATACTATTAAACTTACGTGAAGTGATCAACTGGAATGAGACTTGATAGCTACAACATATATACTAAACACTATAACAAATATTCATATCATAACTACAAATCTACAAAAAAATGTATATAAAAATACAAACAGAGTAAGCGACAAATATAAAATACTACTCGGAATCGTATAAAAACTCAAATATTAAATAAAACTAAATAACAAAAAATGTATATGTATCCTAAATAAAAGATTATAATAGTGTACAATGTCAAACCCGAAATAAGTAAGAAAAGGCAAAAACATGGTAGACTAAAGCAAAATTATAATAAAATTAACTACCAGAATGAACTATAAAGCAAATTACAGGGCCTACTGTGCACTACACAGTGTACAATTGAACAGCCGAAAGGTTGCTATTTAATAAGGCCGCAGCTCCTTTATATATAAGGATTCCATTATTNGTTAGTAGCCGAAAAAGTTAGGTTAGGTTAGGTTAGGTAGGTTAGGTAGTCGAAAAGCATTAATTCATGAAAACTTGGCTTATTAGGCAAATCGGGCCTTGCATAGTAGGCTGAGAAGTGCGTTCTGGCTACTAGGTACGACATATATATATATATATATATATATATATATATATAATATAATATATATATATATATGAATGAAAACTCACACCCCAGAAGTGACTCGAACCCATACTCCCAGGAGCAACGCAGCTGGTATGTACAAGACGCCTTAAACCACTTGACCATCACGACCGGACAAAATGAGGTGATAGCCGAAGCTATTTGAACCACCTCACCGCCGGCACTCGGATGGTTATCTTGGGCATAGCATTTTACCAAATCACCTCATTCTTTGGGGCACACGTGAGGAACACAAATGCGAACAAGCCTGAATGGTCCCCAGGACTATATGCGAATGAAAACTCACACCCCAGAAGTGACTCGAACCCATACTCCCAGGAGCAACGCAGCTGGTATGTACAAGACGCCTTAAACCACTTGACCATCACGACCGGACAAAATGAGGTGATAGCCGAAGCTATTTGAACCACCTCACCGCCGGCACTCGGATGGTTATCTTGGGCATAGCATTTTACCAAATCACCTCATTCTTTGGGGCACACGTGAGGAACACAAATGCGAACAAGCCTGAATGGTCCCCAGGACTATATGCGAATGAAAACTCACACCCCAGAAGTGACTCGAACCCATACTCCCAGGAGCAACGCAGCTGGTATGTACAAGACGCCTTAAACCACTTGACCATCACGACCGGACAAAATGAGGTGATAGCCGAAGCTATTTGAACCACCTCACCGCCGGCACTCGGATGGTTATCTTGGGCATAGCATTTTACCAAATCACCTCATTCTTTGGGGCACACGTGAGGAACACAAATGCGAACAAGCCTGAATGGTCCCCAGGACTATATGCGAATGAAAACTCACACCCCAGAAGTGACTCGAACCCATACTCCCAGAGCAACGCAGCTGGTATGTACAAGACGCCTTAAACCACTTGACCATCACGACCGGACAAATGAGGTGATAGCCGAAGCTATTTGAACCACCTCACCGCCGGCACTGGATGGTTATCTTGGGCATAGCATTTTACCAAATCACCTCATTCTTTGGGGCACACGTGAGGAACACAAATGCGAAATCTGGGGTGTGAGTTTTCATTCGCATATAGTCCTGGGGACCATTCAGGCTTGTTCGCATTTGTGTTCCTCACGTGTGCCCCAAAGAATGAGGTGATTTGGTAAATGCTATGCCCAAGATAACCATCCGAGTGCCGGCGGTGAGGTGGTTCAATAGCTTCGGCTATCACCTCATTTTGTCCGGTCGTGATGGTCAAGTGGTTTAAGGCGTCTTGTACATACCAGCTGCGTTGCTCCTGGGAGTATGGGTTCGAGTCACTTCTGGGGTGTGAGTTTTCATTCGCATATAGTCCTGGGGACCATTCAGGCTTGTTCGCATTTGTGTTCCTCACGTGTGCCCCAAAGAATGAGGTGATTTGGTAAAATGCTATGCCCAAGATAACCATCCGAGTGCCGGCGGTGAGGTGGTTCAAATAGCTTCGGCTATCACCTCATTTTGTCCGGTCGTGATGGTCAAGTGGTTTAAGGCGTCTTGTACATACCAGCTGCGTTGCTCCTGGGAGTATGGGTTCGAGTCACTTCTGGGGTGTGAGTTTTCATTCGCATATAGTCCTGGGGACCATTCAGGCTTGTTCGCATTTGTGTTCCTCACGTGTGCCCCAAAGAATGAGGTGATTTGGTAAAATGCTATGCCCAAGATAACCATCCGAGTGCCGGCGGTGAGGTGGTTCAAATAGCTTCGGCTATCACCTCATTTTGTCCGGTCGTGATGGTCAAGTGGTTTAAGGCGTCTTGTACATACCAGCTGCGTTGCTCCTGGGAGTATGGGTTCGAGTCACTTCTGGGTGTGAGTTTTCATTCGCATATAGTCCTGGGGACCATTCAGGCTTGTTCGCATTTGTGTTCCTCACGTGTGCCCCAAAGAATGAGGTGATTTGGTAAAATGCTATGCCCAATAACCATCCGAGTGCCGGCGGTGAGGTGGTTCAAATAGCTTCGGCTATCACCTCATTTTGTCCGGTCGTGATGGTCAAGTGGTTTAAGGCGTCTTGTACATACCAGCTGCGTTGCTCCTGGGAGTATGGGTTCGAGTCACTTCTGGGGTGTGAGTTTTCATTCGCATATAGTCCTGGGGACCATTCAGGCTTGTTCGCATATATATATATATATATATATATATATATATAAACAAGCAAGCCAATAAATATATATATATATAAACAAGCAAGTGGAAACAAGCCTCTCTTCCCATAAGACTTGGGGGCCTCGGAGTTCGAACAGCACGCAAATCGCTGTTCCAGCCTTCCTGTCCTCCTTATCAGCATCCGACGACCTGTGAAGGAAATTCTACCTGCCCACTTACATCAGCTGGCAGGTGTACATGATCCCAATTTTACACGCTGTGCCACAGAGTGGGCCTCTCGTGCAGGCCCATCACCTCAACCACCATCCCCAAAAGCCCACAGGCAATCCAGCTGGGATGGCCCCATTGTAGGCAAAGTTGCTGCAGAGTGCCTGGATGCTGCATCAACACAGCACGACATTGCTCGCCTCACAGCAGTAGCAGCCCCACATGCAGGGGATTTCCTGTTAGCAACCCCAATGTCGGCAACTGGCACGCGTCTCACACCACTCGCCCTCCGAATTGCTGTGGCCCTCCGCCTTGCTGCCCCAATCCACACCAGATATAGGTGTATTTGCGGCGAGGTGGTGGCTGACGGGTACGGCCACCATGGCCTACTCTGCCAAAGTACAGGAGGATGGCACTCGAGGCACAGTGAAGTTAATGCCATCATCAAGAGGAGCCTCACCACAGCTGGATGCCCAGCTGAGAGAGAGCCTCGTTACCTAACGCCCCGTAACTCTGATGCTCTTATTGGTCGCCCGGATGGTATCACAGTGAACACCTGGAAGAATGGCAAGCAGTTGGTATGGACTACACGTGCGTATCAACCCTGGCTAACACCTACATTGAACTCAGTGTTGCACAACCAGGTGGCGCTGCCACCCACAGGGAAGCAGCCAAATCCCGTAAGTATAGAGAACTGGATCACCACTACAATTTTGTCCCCATTGCTTCTGAGACACTCGGCGCCTGGGGTAAAAGTGCTACCAGTTTTTTGAAGGAACTGGGTTCTAGGCTCATTGAAACAACAAGGGACCCTAGAGCTGCCAGCTTTCTTTTCCAGCGCCTCAGCGTGGCGATACAGAGGGGAATGCGCACTGCATCCAGGGTTCCTGCCCGCCATCTGAGGAGCTGGAAGAACTCGACAACTTATGATAACCATCTTTGTAACCTATATGTAACTCCTTTTTTGTAACAAAGTTCAAATAAAGCAAATATATATGTGTACATACAAAAGAATGGGGGTGGTAGGAGAGAAAATATTAGTGTTCAGTGAGAAACCACAAGGTCTCCTCTGAATACGTTTTATTTTCTTCTCCGAGGCTATGGGTCCCCACATTGGCACCAGAGGTGGTACCCTCACAAACTTTATATATATATATATATATATATATATAATATATATATTATAATATATAATATATATATATATATATATATATATATATATATAGATAAATATATATATATATTTATATTATACTATATATATATACATACATACTTACATATATATATATATATATATATATATATATATATATATATATATATATATATTATATATTGTGACGATAATCTCTTCCAAGAGATTTAGCCTGCTCTTCCCTATATACATCACGTTCCCAGCAACATTAAAGATACGTTTTACAGTAGCTTAAACGTATATATCAAGACAGCCACACGCACCTGCACTCCCCCTCCCCTCTCCTGCACACCTGGTCTCCGTGCCGACCCTTCTACTGCTGCAGTCCCAGTCTCAAACTACTGAGTTGTCGGCCTTCCTGCATTCTCATTGGCCGTTCGAGAACACACCACTCCAGCCCTGCACCAACCACGTTCCACGCCAAGGCAACGTCGGGGTCGACTGGCAGTACCACCATCAGAATATATCTTGTGCTCTGGCTGATAACATCTAGTTGACTCACCTTGAGTGATCAAATAGCGGTTGTTAGCTTGCTCATATATTCCCAGCACTATTTTTATATTAACCATTATTGTATGTCATTTATCCTCCCGTTAACGTAATTCATTTTTATGTTTAGTTATTTTTCACTTGTTATCTTGCACATTATTCAGCCAAGGTATTGTCTTTATTTAAATTTGTTTTCTAGCATAATTAAAGGTCATTGTTATTATTTTTCGTGTCTCTTCCCTTACCTTACCACAGATTATCAGACAAGCAGTCATTCTTTTTTTTTTTTTTTTTTGTTTACTTTATTATGTGGCCTGGCTTTGACATCTGCCAGTGGAAGACTGCCGAACACCATACTCCACTACTTTACCGTCACATATAATTGGGGGCCTGTCCTAGGAGCTGCACTCAGGTATTGGTAATTGTGGTAAGCGTACTTGGCTTTCATTCCCTTGCTTTCAATATTTACATTAATCACTTTTATTATTCATATGGTGCTGTGTATATTGTGCATTACGGGAGTAGCATATGGTGAGTGTGAGACAACTTTGGATTACGTGGTGACTGTAGGCCTCAGTCATACTCTTAATTGGTCGTCTCCCCCTCCGTGTTATTACCCGTGTTTAACATCTTTTGTCCCTCAGATATTTCTCATATTTTCGACAGATTATCATATAGGTACCCTGGTACTGTGGTCTGTCTCCGGGTCAATAGCACCTAATTTCTGCAATCCGACTCTAGGAGGACAAAGAGGGCCAAAGTTCCTCTCGCACGGACTTTTATTGGCGAGTTGGGACCTCGCCAATAGTTCTCGTCACCAGTTGACACTCGCACCCCTACTCGTCGGTCAGAATTGATGGTACTTACTTAAGGTAGGGAATTAGCTTTCTTTCTTTTGAGCACGAAGTTCGCTAATTCTGTAAGTACCATATTTAATTTCAGTGGGTAACTTGCTTATGTTCTATAGTGACTCGGCAAGGTATGACTACATTTTTGGACTACCTAATTTCTTTGGAACCATTTAGTGTTTCACTTGTTTTTCGAAACTCAGTTTCACCTAATTAGTAGGATTTTCTTGCCTTTATCCTCCCACAGTGAGTACCGGGTACAAGATTTCCTGCGACCTTAATCATTTACCATCTTGAATTAACTTTAATTATTAACAATTCCACAGGATAGGTATCAGTTGCCACGTTTCCTGTTTCTGACATTCACCATATCATCATAGTATATTCGTGTCACATTTATTTGCCATTTTCACCATGTTTCGTATCCAAGCTTTCCAGACAGATCCAGAAAGTGAAATAGAGAACTTACGTCATGCTAAGAGGGTCGAATTGATGACTCTTGCACATGAGTATCACTTGGAAGTTCCCCATGGAGCCAACAAATATGTCATACATAATATGATACTGGATCATCTTTTGGATGAAGATACTATAGATTCTGATACTCACGAACAATATACTATTTCAGATAAGCATGACTTGACAGCAATGAAGCTCAAACTAGAACTTGCCAAGATCGAGCGGGAGCAACAAAAAGAAGCAGCTGCAATCAGGGAGCGTGAGGTGGCCCTCAAGGAACGAGAGGCCGCACTGAGGAAAGAAGAAAGTGAACGTGAGTTGGCCTTATTCAAAGAGCGTGAAAAAGTACAACTTGAAACAAGACGACAACAACTAGAGATGCAACGTGAACACGACAAACGGCAGGCAGAAACAGTTCTAGACTGTCGTGGCAGAGAACTCACGATGGACGCTACACACCAAGCCCAACTTCAACAAGCTGCAGCTAGTCTTCCTCCAAGTTTCAATGTCTCCCATGCAAGTAAGTTAATGCCCCCGTTCGTCGAAACGGAGGTTGATGTTTTTTTCACTACTTTTGAGACCCTTGCTAATCAACTTATTTGGCCTGACGACCAATGGGCTACCCTTCTCCGAGTACATTTAACAGGTAAAGCAGCAGTCACACTCAGCACTTTGGCAACTGAAAACGACTACACCACCCTGAAGCAAGCTGTGTTGGACGCCTACCTTCTCTCCACCGAAAGCTAACGACGAAAGTTCCGTGACTACGTAAAGGCAAGTACCACCACCTTCTTAGAATTTGCTAACACCAAACGGAGATATTTCATGAAATGGCTGGAGGCCGCACATGTCTCTACTTTTCCAGAGCTCGTCAACCTCATACTGGTTGAAGAATTCTTGAGGCGTGTACCTCCTCCTTTCCGCCTATACTTAGCAGACAAGGAAGAGACCGATTTGGTGAAATGCGCGAAGTCCGCTGACACTTACAGTCTCATCCACCGGCGGACACCAGAACAACCTACCAGTAAGAAGTCTTGGTACAGTTACGAGAAAGTGAGCCCAGATCAAGGTACCTCTCAACCGTACTGCAGGTATTGTCGACTCTATGGACATACCATAGAAAAATGTGGTAAGTCCCAATCTAAAGGTAACACGGAACCTACTAAGCCCAAACCTACTCACCCTAAGTCCGGTAAGCCTGTAATGAATGTTAGTGTTCATGTTAATGATCTGTCTCTCTTTAGCAAACATCTGTATCCAGGTACTATCTCTACCCATGGTTCAGATTCTGAGGGACGTTTTGGACTTAAAATCTTAAGGGACACAGCGGCTCTTCAATCGATCGTCTTGAAATCAGCTGTGCCCAACGTCGCCTACACAGGAGAGACTGTATTCATCACTGACCTTACTGCTACTACTCCTTATCCTCTTGCCAGAGTCCACCTAGATTGTCCCTTCGTGACCGGTGAAGTCCAAGTCGCCGTCAGGGAAAAGCCTTTTCCCATGCCTGGAGTGCAACTTCTCCTGGGCAACGACTTGGCAGAAGACCTGCAACCGACCAACCTGATCGTCAAGGACATATCCGAGGTGGGTAACTCTGTATTGGATAACGCAATTTTTAAGCATGTTCCAGCAAAGGTTCAAGAGAGTGATGAAGTTTCTCCTCCTGTTATGGTGACCACCCGTGCTCAAGCTGCACGACCACAGCCAGCTGACTCTACTGCTACCGCTGTCCCTCAAGACCCTACGAAACTACCCCCAAATCTGACCGCTTTGGAGTTCCGTAAGTTACAGAGAGAAGATCTTACCTTGACACCATTATTCTTTCAGGATGAGACCCAATCCGACAGTGTTCCTGGGTTCTTCTTAGAGAACGAATTACTCTATCGCAGATATAGACCCAGTAAACTGAAGGAAGAGGCACAGGAGACATCTCCTGTCCACGAGTCTAACCATAGCCTGTGCTTCTTGCCCAGCTCCTGTGCCAGGTAAGTTACGGGCTCACCATAGCCCGTGCTACTTGGAACTTGTTCCGAGTAGCTGAATCTATAACAACAACAACAGAAGGAAGAGGACGATTGGGCAAACGTTGAACAGCTAGTGATGCCTACCAGCCTGCGGCCCACGATTCTACACCTGGCCCACGGAGCTCTATCACACTACGGGTTTAACAAGACATACCATGGGATTCGCCAAGACTACTACTGGCCAGGTATGGTTAATGACGTAAAGCAGTATGTTCAACAATGCCACGTGTGTCAGAAAGCAGGTAAACCGAACGTTTCAGTTCCCAGAGCACCACTGACACCCATCCAGGTGCCTGAGGATCCATTCCACAGACTTATTATTGACTGTGTTGGTCCTTTGCCTCGGACCAGTGCCGGCAACGCCTATATCTTAACCATCCTGTGTCCTACCACCAGATGACCCGATAGCAGTTCCAGTGAAAAATATTACGGCTGCTACAGTGGTGAAGAATTTACTGAAAATCTTCACCCAGTATGGATTTCCGAGGGAGATTCAGAGTGACTGTGGCACCAACTTCACCAGTGATCTCTTCAAACGGACTCTAGAGGAGTTCAACATCAAGCAGGTACTGTCCAGCCCCTATCATCCTGCTTCACAGGGTTCTCTTGAACGTAGTCATCAGACTATCAAGGCACTCTTAAAAATGTTTTGTAATGAGACCTCAAAGGATTGGGATAGGCAACTTGATCTCATCATGTGTATTTTCAGAAGTCTTCCCAACGAGTCACTAGGAGTATCTCCTTATGAGATGCTCTACGGACGTAAGTGCCGTACACCTCTCAAGGCTTTCAAGGATTCTCTACTAATGCCACCTTCAGTGACCCTCAGAATGTGCCCCAGTTTCTTCAAAACTTAAAACACATTCTAGAGAGAGTACGTAAATTTGCTAATGACAAGCTATTGAAAGCTCAGGAGAGGATGAAGACTCATTTTGACCAACGCAGCAAAATCAGGAAATTTAAACCAGGAGACTTCGTGTTGGCATATTTTCCTATCCCAGGTTCTCCATTGCAAAATTAGTTTTCAGGACCCTGCCGCATCAAGGAGTGCAGAAACAACCACAACTACGTTCTTGAGACTTCAGATAGGCGGCGGAGGACCCAGTTGTGCCACATCAATCTTCTAAAGGAGTATAAAGGTATTCCCCCCACTGTGCTAATATCACTCTCCACTTTCAAAGATCCATATCTCCAGAGTGAGACCTTCCCTGCTTCTCCTCCAGAAAGCTCTGACTGAGTCAGTGCCTTCCAACTCGGAAATCCTTAATGATCTTCCTACCTATTTACAGGACGGTAATAGTGCTTGTGACGGTAACGAGTTGGAAATGGTGGTCGGCAGTCTTCCAACTAGCAGGTGTCAGTGCTGGGCCACATATAATATATAAAAAAAAAGAAAAGGAAAAAAAAAGAGAAAAAAAGAATGACTGCGTGATTTGGTAATCTGTGGTAAGGTTGGAAAGACTAAAAGCAATAATAAAAAATATGGATTTTAATAACAATAAAAACACAAATTGAAATAAATGCAAAATCTTGGCTTACTGGCAAAAATAATAAACAATATAAACATGAAAATAGATTACGTTAATGGGGAGGAGAATTGATACAAAAGTAAGTAAAATATGAATGCTGGAATATATGCACTAACTATGAACCTCTATTTGACCACACAGAGTGAGTCACTTAGGAGTTCACAGCTTGCGAGCACACAATATTCTGGCTGGCAGAAACGCAAGGGACTCCAATAACAACTGGTGAGGTCTTGTGATTGGCGGGGAGCCGGAGTGGAGTGTTGGTTGGCGGCCAATGAGGAAGCTGGATGGCCGCAGTCACTCGTTAGGCCGTTGAAGGGTTCGGCGCGTCGACCAGGTGCAGCAGTGGGGGGAAGGAGGGAGTTGCTGGTACGTGTGGCTAACATATACGTTTAGCCACTACAAAACGTATCTTGTATATTGATGAGGACAGGCGTGATTCGCAGAAATAGCAGGCTAAATCTCTGATAAGAGATTATCGTCACAACTCTCCCCCGAAGCCTGCCGTTTCGGGTGAATCACGTCCACTGGAGGTAGAGTGGGAGGTGGAGCTGCCTCTACCTCATGCACTCTGGAGAGGGCATCAGCGATGATGTTATCAGGCCCCTTGATGTAGCAGATCTTTAAGTTGAAGCCTTGAAGATATAAAGCCCATCGCAGCAGACGTTGGTTATTAAATTGGGCTTGATGTAAAAATCTCAGAGGGTTGTGGTCCGAATAGATGGTAGTGGACCTAGCACCGTGCAGATATGGTGCAAAGTGTTGTAAGCTCAGGACGATGGACAGGAGTTCCTTCTCTATAGTACTGTAGTTCTTCTGATGAGGCTTCAACTTGCAACTGTAGTAGCTGACAGGTAGAACCTCCTCGCCTCGCTGCTGCATTAAGACACTTCCGATGCCGGTACCACTGGCGTCGACATGGAGGATGAAAGGCTTCTTGATATCTGGTGAGGCGAGAATGGGATTAGAACAGAGGAGGAATTTGAGTTGTTCGAATGCAACGGTTTGCTCTCTGGTCCAATTATACCGTTGCTTGGGACTGGTTAAGGTGATTAATGGGGTTGCAACAGTGCTAAAATTCTTCACAAACCTACGGTAATAGGAAGCAAGACCAAGGAAGCGCAGGAGCTGCTTCTGGTAGTAGGCTGTGGATACTGTTGGATTGCTCGAATGTGAATGTTTAACGGAGCCAGGTTGCCACTCCCTATAACATGACCCAGGTACCGCACTTTACCTTTCGCGAAGGTGGACTTGCCCAATTGATGGTGAGGCCGGCTTTCAGGAGCTTGTAGAACAATCGTTGTAGCTGGAGCAGGTGTTCGCTCCAGGTGTTGGATGCTACACAATGTCGTCCAGATAGGCATAGGTGTTTTCCAAGCCCTGGATGACGCGGTTGACAGCTCTCTGAAAGGTGGCTGGGGCATTGCAGAGTCCAAAGGGAAGGCGATGGTACCTGTAGAGACCAAAGGGGGTTATAAAGGCGGACAGTACCTTAGCTCGCTCCGTTAAACTCACCTGGTAGTAGCCCTTTAGTAGGTCTACCTGAGACAGGTAGCGGGCATTACCAATGGCATCCAAAATGTCGTCTACTGGGTATTGGGTAGGCGTCCTTCACTGTGACCTGGTTCAACTTCCTATAATCCGTACACAGACGGATTTTGCCGTGAGGTTTGGGTACCAGGATGCATGGTGAGGCCCAGGGGGACTCACAGGGGTAGCCAGTCCATGGTCCAAGCCCGCATGACTCCGTTTTGCTCGGGCTGATTCGGTAGAATGGTTGGCGAATCGGCTGGGTGTCAGGTAGCAGTTGGATGTCGTGCCGAGTACAGTACACTCTTGGGGGTCATCTCGAAACAACTCTTGATATTCTCTGACGAGTTTGATTAGTGGAGCACTATTATCGTCCTGAAAATGATGTTGAAGGTTAGTAAGGATTTCCGAGTTAGAGAGCGCTGTCTCAGTGTCAGTGCTCTCGGAAGGAGAAGCAGGGAAGGTCTCACTGTGGCTGTATGGACCTGTAAATGAGGTGAAATTGGTTAACACAGTGGGAGGAACCCCATGGTAGGGCTTGAGTAAATTAATGTGGCACAGCTGGGTCTTCCGCCGCCTATCGGGGGTCTCGAGAACGTAGTTGAAGTTGTTCCGGCACTCCTTAACACGGTAGGGTCCTGAGAACCTGTTCTGTAAAGGAGAACCTGGGATAGGGAAATAGGCAAGCACTAAGTCTCCTGGTGTAAACTTCCTTACTTTACAGTGCCGGTCGTAACGAGTCTTCATCCCTCCTGGGCTCTCTGTAGGTTGTTGCTGGCAAAGGAATGGACCCTCTCTAGAATGTGTCGGAGATTTTGGAGATACTGGGGCACACTCTGATGCTCACTGAAGGTGTCATCACGTAGAGAATCCTTGAAAGCCTTGAGAGGGTGTACGGCACTTACGTCCGTAGAGCATCTCATAAGGAGATACTCCTAGTGACTCGTTGGGAAGACTTCTGAAAATACACATAATTAGAATCAATTTGCCTATCCCAATCTTTGAGGTCTCATTACAGAACTTTTTTAAGAGTGCCTTGATGGTTTGATGACTACGCTCGAGAGAACCCTGTGAAGCAGGATGATAGGGGCTGGAACGTACCTGTTGATGTTGAACTCCTCCAGAGTCCGTTTGAAGAGATCACTGGTGAAGTGGTACCACAGTCGCTCTGAATTCCCTCGGAAATCCATACTGGGTGAAGATTTCAGTAGATTCTTCACCACTGTGTAGCAGCTGTAATATTTTTACTGGAACTGCTATCGGAAATCTGGTGGTAGGACACCAGGATGGTTAAGATATATGAGTTGCTGCACTGGTCCGAGGCAAAGGACCAACGCAGTCGATAATGAGCTTGTGGAACGGTTCTCAGGCACGGATGGGTATCAGGGGTGCTATGGAATGGAAACGTT
>WNGS01125537.1:20361-55431 GCA_020271785.1 Procambarus virginalis | reverse complement strand
GTTTTCCTACTATGGGTACATTTGATTGTGTTTTGTACTCTGTATTATGTTTAATGTCCTCATTTTTACCGTACCTGAGTACCTGGAATTTATCACTGTTAAACATCATGTTATTTTCTGATGCCCAGTCGAAAACTTTATTAATATCAGCTTGAAGTTTTTCAATGTCTTCAGCCGAGGTAATTTTCATACTGATTTTTGTGTCGTCTGCAAAGGATGATACGAAGCTGTGACTTGTATTTTTGTCTATATCTGATATGAGAATAAGGAAAAGCAGCGGTGCAAGGACTGTACCCTGAGGTACAGAGCTTTTAACTGCACTTGGACTAGATTTTATATGGTTGACCGTTACTCGCTGAGTCCTGTTTGACAGAAAACTGAGTATCCAGCGTCCTACTTTACCGTTATTCCCATTGACTTCATTTTGTGTGCTATCACGCCATGGTCACATTTATCGAAAGCCTTTGCGAAGTCCGTGTATATCACATCAGCATTCTGTTTTTCTTCTAATGCCTCAGTGACTTTGTCGTAGTGCTCAAGTAGCTGTGAGAGGCACGATCTTCCCGCTCGAAATCCATGTTGGCCTGGGTTGTGAAGGTCATTGGTCTCCATGAAATTGGTGACCTGACTCCTAATCACTCTCTCAAATACTTTTATGATGTGCGATGTTAGTGCAACTGGTCTATAATTCTTTGCCAATGCTTTGCTCCCTCCCTTGTGTAGAGGGGCTATGTCTGCTACTTTAAGTGCATCTGGTATCTCCCCCGTGTCCAAGCTCTTCCTCCACACTATACTGAGTGCCTGTGCTACCGGCACTTTGCATTTCTTTATAAATATTGAATTCCATGAGTCAGGACCTGGGGCCGAGTGCATGGGCATGTTTTCAATTTCTCTTTCAAAATTTAGTGCGCTCGTGTTGATGTCAGTTATATTTACAGGGGTTTGAATATCCCGCATAAAGAAATTATCTGGATCTTCCACTTTCATGTTGTTTATTGGAGTGCTAAACATGTCCTCATACTGCTTTTTTAGGATTTCACTAATTTCTTTGTCATCCTCCGTGTATGAACCTTCACTTGTACGAATAGGTCCAATACTGGCAGTGGTTTTTGCTTTTGATTTCGCATATGAGAAGAAATATTTTGGATTTTTCTTTATTTCCTGAATTGCTTTCTGTTCTAACTGCCTTTCTTCAGTTTCATATGAGTGTTTCAATTTCCGCTCGATTTCTTCAATCTCCCTATTTAAATTATTCCTTCTTTGACGGGAAATTCGTGTCTGCATAAGCAGTTCTGTTATTTTTTTCCTGCGTTTATACTGTCGTCTGCGTTCTCTTTCTACGTTAGATCTCTTTCTGGCTTTCCTCAAGGGAACATGTTTCAGACAGACTTGATACGCTTCCGCAGTCAGTTTTTCTATTCCTTCTGTAGGACTTGTATTACTTAAAACAGTTTCCCATGGAATGTTTGTAAGTTCCCTGTTTATTATCTCCCAGTCTATCCTTTTATTATTAAAATTGAATTTACTGAATAGACCCTCTCGCTTTATCAACGTTTTAGGTCTATTCTGAGTATTGATGGTCGTTTGCACTTCAATGAGCTTGTGATCTGAATATGTGGTATCTGATATCGTAATGTCTCTGATAATGTCTTCATTGTTCGTAAAGACCAAATCTAAAATATTTTCATTTCTCGTTGGCTCCGATATCTGCTGACTGAGTGAAAATTTGTCACAGAATCTAAGTAGTTCTCTAATCTGTGGTTGGTTAGGTCCCGATAAATTTCCTGGTATAATATTATTGTTTGCTATTTTCCACCTGAGACTAGGCAAGTTGAAGTCACCTAAGAAGATAATATTAGGTATTGGGTTCTCCAAATTATCAAGGCTGTTCTCTATTTTGTTTATCTGTTCTGTGAACTCCTCAGCCGTTGCATCTGGCGGTTTGTATATTAGAATAATCACTAAATTTATTTTCTCTATTTTTAATCCAGTACCTCTACCACCTCATTTGTAACGTTTAGGAGCTCCGAGCATACAAGGTCTTCCCTAATATACAGACCCACTCCTCCATGTGACCTAATTTTCCTATCACACCTGTATAGGTTATATCCTGGAATCCATATCTCACTGTCCAACAATTCCCCTGCATGGGTTTCTGTGAAAGCTCCAAATACTGCATTTGACTCCGCGAGGAGGCCATTTATGAACTGTACTTTGTTGTTTGTTCTTGTTTTCAGTCCTTGTATGTTGGCAAAGATGAATGAGGTTACTCTATTAGTGATAGTTTGACTGGGAGACTTTTTCGGCAAGCCCATTATGCGTGGACATAATAAGTTTGTTCTGACCAGTACTGATTGTTGTAGGGCAGTTGCCTGTCGTAGTTGTAGTTCCCTTTCGGTGTGTAATTGTACCTGTAATTCTGGAATGCAAGTGGATCTGGCATCCAGTTCCATACACTCTCCATGCTCCTCCTTTTGAATTCTCTGTCGGTCTGGTATAAAAAATTTATAGAGTTTCCTCCCAATTCATTATCCTGCTTGCCACTCTTTATGTAGCGTTCCGTGCCTTTCACGTGAAAGTGTGGGCAGCTGAGGTCATAGCATTTTCTGTCTTCCAGTGAGGTTTGACACATGTCAGGATGGAAAAACCTACATATTGATCCAAATCGACACTCACCTTTCCTAAGCATATTTAAACATTTTTTGGGATGTTGGTAACTGCATTCTAATCCTTTTTATTACCAGCATATCTATGTCTGCATATGCCCTTTGCATAAAATTTGCATAAGTCTGTCCTTCTGTTCTGAATTGCTCTATCTGGAACCGTTGTAGTGTCTGTACCTATCGAGCTGTCAGTGCTGTCTGGTACACTTTCTAGTTTACTGTCATCTACATCTAGGCCTACTGAGTCAGAGTTTACAACTTCCTGAGTTTCAGCCTCGGTTTCATCCCTGACTATAGCCTCCGCCCCTGGTATAGTAGAATTGTTGTTGTTCCTTTCCCACTCCTTCTGGATGGCTGGTAGGCTTCCAATGAATGATGTTTTCCGATCATGCGTCATGTTATCTAGAAGGTTTTTTAGGATATTCCAAGCTGGCTGGTCATGTTTACACAGCCAGAGCAAGTGGCCAGCTCTCAGTGCCGCAGTGTTACTCACTCCTGCACAAGCTGGCTGGTCATGTTTACACAGCCAGAGCAAGTGGCCAGCTCTCAGTGCCGCAGTGTTACTCACTCCTGCACAAGCTGGCTGGTCATGTTTACACAGCCAGAGCAAGTGGCCAGCTCTCAGTGCCGCAGTGTTACTCACGCCTGCACAAGCTGGCTGGTCATGTTTACACAGCCAGAGCAAGTGGCCAGCTCTCAGTGCCGCAGTGTTACTCACTCCTGCACAAGCTGGCTGGTCATGTTTACACAGCCAGAGCAAGTGGCCAGCTCTCAGTGCCGCAGTGTTACTCACTCCTGCACAAGCTGGCTGGTCATGTTTACACAGCCAGAGCAAGTGGCCAGCTCTCAGTGCCGCAGTGTTACTCACTCCTGCACAAGCTGGCTGGTCATGTTTACACAGCCAGAGCAAGTGGCCAGCTCTCAGTGCCGCAGTGTTACTCACTCCTGCACAAGCCGAATGGAATCTAGTCTTACAGATATAACATTGGTGGGATTGGTGGGGAGGACGAGAGGGACGGGAATGGGGGATGGTGGGGAGGACGAGAGGGACGGGAATGGGGGATGGTGGGGAGGACGAAGGGATGGGGGAGGGAAAATGGTGGGGATGAAGAGGGGACAGGGGAGTAGAAGAAGATGGGGGCGAGGGGATGGGTGAGTGGAAAATAGTGGGAGAGGACAAGGGGACAGGGTAGTGGGGGAAGGTGGGGAGGACGAAGGGATGGGGGAATGGTGGTTTAGGAAGAGGGGATGGGGGAGTGGGTGAATGATTTGTAGGAGGATGGGGGATGGGGGAGGTGGGGATTGGTGTCAAGGTTGGAGGGACAGGGAAGGGTAGCTGTGGCTCAGCACACCAACACGTGGCCGCATACAGCTAATATGATTGGTGTCAAGGTTGGAGGGACAGGGAAGGGTAGCTGTGGCTCAGCACACCAACACGTGGCCGCATACAGCTAATATGATTGGTGTCAAGGTTGGAGGGACAGGGAAGGGTAGCTGTGGCTCAGCACACCAACACGTGGCCGCATACAGCTAATATGATTGGTGTCAAGGTTGGAGGGACAGGGAAGGGTAGCTGTGGCTCAGCACACCAACACGTGGCCGCATACAGCTAATATGCAATTAAACATGATTTCTCTTGTAATCAATAAGTTACTGTTTTAACAAGGTGTAAAAGATTGATCGAAAATTAATTGTTTATGAAACATTTGCCATCAAATCTGCATTTGCAACATATTTATTGTATATATGATCAATTCCTAATATCAAACTGAAAATTCTTAAAATCGTGCGAAAGCGCCAAAATATTGCCTAAATCGTCGATATTGTATTTAAATCACCTTAAGTAAATAAGAATAACAAAGGTCATAATTTTGATAAATTCAATGATTTTTAGTACAAATCAAAATACGAGAAAACTCGCTAAAAACTCAATATATTATGTAGTTCTGAGATTTCTAGGTCAAATCACATATCGTGAGAAAGCATGATATATTATCAAAATATTATATTCGTACTTTTTTACTTGAAGTAAAAAAACCGTGAGAATCATGAGAAAACGTAAATATCTTACCAATTACAATGATTTTGACTTCAAATCATGAAGCGAGATTTCCTGTAGTTTAGATGATTAAAGTACACGTGAAAATGTTGTTTCCAATACAAATAATAAAATCATTGTGTTTTAAATAGCATTCACTGTAATGTTCATGATTTTACTTTAATTTTATCGAAAGAAAATGTCCACTAAAAACAGCTCCATTCCGGATGAAACGTCGAAATATGCAAAAAAACAATTACGGGCTATTCATTGCCGTGCCACCTTTTGGGTGGCTACAGCGATGTCGTCCAGGTAGGCATAGGCAAATGCTTACCGTTTGGACTTTGCAATGCCCCCAGCTACCTTCCAGCGAGCTGTCAACCTCGTCATCCAAGGTCTTGACGACACCTATGTCTACCTGGACGACATCGCTGTAACGACCAACTCGTGGGAAGAACATCTACACCGGCTGCAACGACTATTCTACAAGCTTCTCCAGGCTGGTCTCACCATTATTTTGGCAAGTCCACATATGCTAAAAGTAAAGTGAAACATCATGGTCATGTTATAGGCAGCTGAAGCTTAGCATCTTTAGACATACATGTTCAAGCTATTCAACAATATCCACAGCCTATTTCTGGTGAGCAACTTATATGATTCCTGGGACTAGCGTTCTATTATCGTAGGTTCTGTCGGAACTTCATCATAGCTGCCACACCTTTAATTAACCTTACCAGCCCTAAAAGGAAATATATTTAGACCAACTCACAATCCATTGCCCTCGAACAATTGAAATCTTTGCTGTGTACTAATCTTATTCTCGCCTCGCCAGATGTGAAATAGCCCTTCATCCTTAATGTTGATGCCAGCAACACCGGGATTGCGGGTGTCCTGATTCATCAGCAGGAGGGACAAACCCTACCAGTCAGCTACTACAACTTCAAGCTGAAGCCTCATCAACAAAACTACAGCACTATAAAGAAGGAGCTACTCGCCATCGTCCTATGCTTGCAACGATATGAACCTTGCCTTTAAGGAAACTAACCCATCACATTCTATTCGGACCACAATCCTTTTTCATTTCTTACAACAAGCCCAATCATGCAACCAGCGTCTACTTCGTTGGGCCTTGTACCTACAAAATTACAACTTCCAGACCTTCAACATCAAAGGATCGGACAACATACTTGAAAACGTACTATCACGTGTTCATGAAGTGGAACCTCCCGCTTCTCACCTCCTTACAACATCGACATCTCAGGTAATTGGAAAAGACTTCAGGGAGATACTGTCACGTGAATCCCCTGAATAGCAGTGGAACTGCCTTTTCATCTCATCTCACATGTCTTCATACTGGAAGTACACCTCTATGACGATCAAGATAAGTCATCAGACATGCCACACGCTTCACCAGCCCGTACCAACCTAGTGCCTGGCACGACTCGTCGGCAAGTGAGGTGCCTCCGCTAACCAGTAGTTAGCCTTCGCAAACAAGCAGTTTGCGAAGGCTAACAATCATTCAATTCAATAATCAACTATCCTTCAACTATCAGTTGTACAGTCTCTACACAATGGTGTGCCAGCCACAAACTAGCAGCTTGCTACCCGTGCTTGTTACCAACTTGCCTTGACACCGGAAGTGACATCATCACCGCCCGGCTATATTAAGGACACCGCCACCCACGGGAGACCACGGGAGACATCTCCTGTCCACGAGGCTAACCATAGCCCGTGCTTCTTGCCCAGCTCCTGTGCCAGGTAAGTTACGGGCTCACCATAGCCCGTGCTACTTGGAACTTGTTCCGAGTAGCTGAATCTATAACAACTATAACAACCTTGGGAGAGGAGAGACATCTCCTGTCACGCAGGGTACAGTCGCACCTCCATAGATCTCCAGTGTCAGCTCTTGATACTGGTAATGGCTCAAAAGGGCCACCACTTACGGGATATTCATGCCCGTGCCACCTTTTGGGTGGCTTAATCTTTATCAATCAATCCTTTGGAGAAGCTGGACACCCTCATAAATACTGTCAGGCAGTATCGTTCCCTGCAATAGCAGCCAGATGATTTAAATGCGACCTCAGCACACAGTATACATTTATTTAAAAACTATTACTCACGGGCTATTCATGCCCGTGCCACCTCGTGGGTGGCTAGATCTTCATCAATCAATCAATCATTGAGAGACAGTCTCTCTCTCTCTCTCTATGTGCTCTTGGATCATCATAACTTCCTGCATTTTTTTTTTTTTTTTCATTAATATTGCAGTAAATTGTTTTAATTATTTGACTAATGTTTTTCTATTGTTCCTATCTGCGACTTACACACTACAAAGGGGCCAAAGCAGCCACGTTTTTTATATTTATGTGACTGCGAGCAACACAACTTTGACTCAATATTGCTGCACTACTACATTACGGCACAGTCATTCTTGTTTACTTAATGTAATTTAAACCAAATATCAACGATTTAGGCATTATTTTGCTGTTTCCCCACATTTTTACGATTTTTCCGTTTGACATTAATAATTTATTATATATACGATTATTATTATGCAAACTCGTATTTGATGGCAAATTTATCTTAAATACATAATTTTCGATCAACCATTTGCATCTCGTTGAAATAGTGAGTGAGATATTAATTAAGAAAGAAATCGTGTTTTTATTGATTGATGAAGATTAAGCCACCCAGAAGTTGGCACGGCTATGAATAGCCCGTAATTTTTTTATTGCATATTTCGACGTTTCACCCAGAATGGAGCTGTTTTCAGTGGACATTTTCTCTCGATAAAATTAACGAAAGATCACGAACATTACAGTGAATTCTACTTTCAACACATTGATTTTATCATTTTTATTGGAAACAACATTTTCACGTGTACTTTAATGATCTAACCAACATGAAATCTCGCTCTATGATTTGAAGTCAAAGTCATCGTAATTGGTAGGATATTGACTTTTTTCATGTTTCTCACGTTTGTGACTTCAAATAAAAAGGTTCGAATATAATAATATTTTGATAACATAAAAAGGATCAGGTGATAATATATAAAGCTTTCTCACGATATGTGATTTGACCTACAAATCTCAGAACTTCATAATATATTGCGTTTTTAGCGAGTTTTCTCGTATTTTGATTTGTACTAAAAATCATTGAATTTAGCAATATTATGACGTTTGTTATTCTTATTTACTTAATGTGATTGTAACACGATATCGACGATTTAGGCAATATTTTGATGCTTTCGCACGTTTTTAAAAATTTTAAATTTGATATAAAGAATTTATCATATATACAGTAAATATGATGCAAACGCAGATTTGATGGCAAATTTTTCATAAACAATTAGTTTTCGATCAATCTATTACACCTTGTTAAAACAGTAACTTATTGATTACGAGGGAAATCGTGTTTAATTACATGCTTAGCTGTACACGGCCACGTGTCGGCACACGCATGCGCGTTGATGAGCCCCAACTACCCTTTCCTGTCGTCCCCTCGTCCTCCACACTCCCCACCCCCATCCCCTAACCCCTCGTCCTCCCAACCATTCCCCACTCCCCCGTGCCCTCGTCCTCCCCACCATTCCCCACTCCCCCGTGCCCTCGTCCTCCCCACCATTCCCCACTCCCCCGTGCCCTCGTCCTCCCAACCATTCACCCACTCCCCCGTCCCCTCGTCCTCCCAACCATTCACCCACTCCCCCGTGCCCTCGTCCTCCCCACCATTCCCCACTCCCCCGTCCCCTCGTCCTCCCCACCATTTCCCACTCCCCCGTGCCCTCGTCCTCCCCACCATTCCCCACTCCCCCGTGCCCTCGTCCTCCCCACCATTCCCCACTCCCCCGTGCCCTCGTCCTCCCAACCATTCCCCACTCCCCCGTCCCCTCGTCCTCCCAACCATTCACCCACTCCCCCGTGCCCTCGTCCTCCCCACCATTCCCCACTCCCCCGTGCCCTCGTCCTCCCAACCATTCCCCACTCCCCCGTGCCCTCGTCCTCCCAACCATTCCCCACTCCCCCGTGCCCTCATCCGCTATCCCCCGTCCTCACCACCATTTCCCCTCCCCATCCCCTCGCCCTCCATCTTCCTCCTCTCCCCTGTCACCTCTTTATCCCCTCCCCTGTCCTCTTGTCATTCTACCCATCCTTCATCCCCGTCCCCTCGTTCTCCCCCACCATTCCCGTCCCCTCGTTCTCCCCCACCATTCCCGTCTCCCTCATCCGAAGCGTTTCCAAATAATATGATGATCCTATCAGAAAATTGGGACCATCAAATGATCTGATTTTCCCATCATAGAAAAATATGAAGAACAGTTAAAAAAACGATATATAAAAACAACGAAAAAATAAATAAATAAACTATACTTGCGAAAGAAACGTTATGGTAAACAACACATCTTAATTCCAATGCAATGTGACACAAAATAATTAAATCAAAATGAAAATAAATCGAAATCTATGAAAATTCAATTTATCAATGCAATCTGAAACATTGAAATGGAATTGTAACATATTTAGTATACCGTGTGAGTTTCTTTTATGTGCAGTGATTTTCGAAAAAAAACATGCTTTTACCTGTCACAGGTGTGGCATCTATATAGTTGGTATAAAATCATGCACATATTCAAATGGAACATTGTGTCAAAATTTCAAAGCAAACGGTGAAATACTTTCGGAGATTACAACGTGTGTTTCTGTTACATCTAACAGATGCGCTGTTTAAAAAAAAACATGTTTTTACCTGTTACATATGTGGCATGTATATAGTACGTATATATAAAAATACACGCATATTCTAATGCAACGTTATGTCCAAATTTCAAAGCAATCGGTAAAGAGGTTTCAGAGATTTTCCTCACATGAAAACCTCAGTTTAAAAAAAAAAAAATTTTTACCTGTCACAAACGTAACATTTATATAGTATGTATATATAAAAACACGCTTGTATCCGAATACAACGTTGTGTCAAAATTTCAAAGCAGTCGGTGAAGAACTATCGGAAATTAGCGATTTTGAACAAACGAAAATTTTAATTTTTATTTATATAGATTTCGCGGTTTCAGTCGGAATTGAACAGTTTTCTGTGTATATCTTCATTCAGAAAAATTTACGGAAAATCAGGAAAATTACAAGGAATTCAAGTGAAAACACATTGATTTTTATTAATTGTATTGGAAACAAGATTTTCATAAGCACTTTAATGATCTAAATAACACGAAATCTCACTTTATGATTTGAAGTAATAATCATCAATTTAGGTAAATATTGTCTTTTTTTTAAGTTTCTCATGGTATGTGATTTCAAGTAAAATCATCGTCTATACTACTATTTTGATAATATATAGAGCTTACTCACGATTTGTGATTTGACCTATAACTCATCGTCAGCATTCTGACGATTTACTATAAAACCAAGAAAGCGGTCAGCCTACTCATGAGAAACTCTCCAGACACTGAGCAGAACGCTCTAAAAGAGACCAATGTCGTCTATGCCTTCAAATGCCTTCTTGGGGACTGTAAGCCCAAAAAACTCAGTATATAGGCAAGACAACAACATCTCTTTCTAGGCGTTTAACAATGCATAAGCAACAGGGCTCCATTAAGGAACATATAATCTCTTCCCACAACCAAACAATCACCAGAGAAATCTTAGCAAACAACACAGAAATTATTGATAGATACAGCGACAGCAGGCAGCTTGACATCTGCGAGGCACTACACATCAAGAAGTCAACACCAGCAATCAACAGCCAATTAATGCACAACTATATTTTACCCACTTCAAGACTCCGCTCCAATATAGAAGCATCAAGAAATATGGGGCAATAGGCCGTCTGCAGCTACAGATCTATTCTTCCCTTTAGCTTATACCCATTGTTTCGTGTTTTGTGTTTTGTTGAAAGTTTGTTTTCACCTCATCCAAAACTATTGTATTACATCACCTCACCCAAATGCAGGTATATAAGAGCCAAAGCTGTTTAGTTATAGTTGCGTGTGTGTAAACTAAAGTCTTTGAAAATGAAATAAGTTTTACGTAACGCGCTCAAGTGTCGTGTCAGACTAGAAATAAAAATGAACTTTGGAGAATTGATTTTTCATTTACCATGATTTTTCAATACCGATGATGATACTTTTCAAAACCCTTGTGCTCTCTAGAGTGGAGTACTGCTGCACAATGACAGCCCCTTTCAAAGCTGGAGAAATTGCTGACCTGGAGAGCGTGCAGAGATACTGCTAGAATCCACTCGGTAAAACATCTAAACTATTGGGACCGACTAAAGAGCCTAAATCTGTACTCCCTTGAGCGCAGGCGGGAGAGATACATAATATTTTACACATGGAAAATATTAGAGGGGCTGGTCCCAAACCTGCACACAGAAATAACATCACATGAGACCAGAAGACATGGCAGGATGTGCAGAATACCCCCGTTGAAAAACAGAGGTGCAACTGGTACTCTGAGAGAGAACTCTATCAACATCAGGGGCCCGAGACTGTTCAACACGCTCCCGCTACACATAAGGGGCATAACTGGCAAACCCCTCACAGTGTTCAAGAGAGAACTGGATAAGCACCTCCAAAGGATACCTGATCTACCAGGCTGTGACTCATACGTCAGGCTGCGAGCAGCCGCGTCCAACAGCCTGGTTGATCAGTCCAACAACCAGGAGGCCTGGTCGATGACCGGGCAGCGGGGACACTAAGCCCCGGAAGCACCTCAAGGTAACCTCAAGGTAAGGTACCATCAACAGTAAAAAGAAACATAAGGAAGATCGAGAAAATTCGTGTTAGAATTATTAATTACTTTTTCGGTCATATTAATAATATATGTCTACAGGAAAGACTGCTACCAAAATAACTACTATAATATTAAATATGACCGAAAAAGTAAGATTAATAATTCTAACACGAATTTTCTCGATCTTTCTTATGTTTCTTTTCACTGTTGATCGTAAATGAAAAATCAATTCTCCAAAATTCATTTTTATTTCTAGTCTGACGCGACACTTGAGCGCGTTGTGAGAGTTTTGGCTGACTTAAGTCAGTGGAATGAATAAAATTGGTATAAGGAATTGAGCTCGGAAAATTTCTAAGAATTTTCTTATTCTTTAACCTTTATTCCTGTCGTGATATTCAACTAGGTCCCTGAGGAGGACTTGCTTAGCTAACACACCAGTGTAGTAAGCAGCTCATTCCTCACTTTGGGACCCTGTACGAACAATTGACTAGGCGCGAGCAAACGCCGAGACCCAATGAAATTGAAATCCCCTCACTTTGGTCGTTGACCTTCGTAAATCGCCGAAGCGAATCTAACGAGTAGGTCCTGGGCTCTCACAACAATAATTTATTGTTGTGTGGTGCCGTATATTGATCCAAGCTCAGAAAAAGTCTCAATCAATAGTCGAGTGTGAAGAACATTTGCATAACAATAATAATGTGTGGGGGTGTAACGAAAAGANCTGGCCTGTAGTTCAGTGCCTCTTGCCTGTTGCCCTTTTGTATATTGGCATCACATTTGCCGTCTTCCATATTTTGGTAGGTCTCCTGTCTCCAGTGACCTACTATGCACTATAGAGATTGGCAAGCAAAGTGCCTCTGCACACTCTTTCAGTACCCATGGTGAGATCCCGTCTGACCAACAGCCTTTCTAACATACAGATCCAGTAGGTGTCTCTTGACCTCCTCTCTCGTAATTTCGAACCCTTTGAAGGGCGCCTGGTTTACTTCCCTTTCTCCTAGCACAGTGACCTTACTTGTTCTATCTTCACACACCTCTTTGTCATTCTCTGTATCCTGTCCTCGCCTGTTCTAAGTTTCATTACCTGTTCTTTCACTGTTGTTTTCCTCCTGATGTGACTATTGAGAAGCTTTGCTCGATCTTGACTTTGTTTGCTATATCTTTTTCATAATTTTTCTCTGCTTCTCATCTCACCCTAACATTCTCATTCCTGGTTCTCTGGTATCTCTCTCTGCTGTCTGGAGTTCTGTTATTCCGGAAGTTCCTCCACGCCCTTTTGTTCAGTCTCTTTGCTTCCATACATGCCCTATTATACCATGGATTCTTCTGTTGCTTCTCGGCTTTTTCCCTTTGGGACGGGATGAACTTGTTTACTGCCTCCTGACACTTTTGGGTGACATAGCCCATCATATCTTGTACAGACTTAGCTCTGAGGTCTGTGCCCCAAGGTATTTCCCTTGGGAATCTTCTCATCTCCTCATTGTTCCCCTTTCGGTATGCCAGTCTTTTTTTTCCTAGTTCTTTATTGGGGGGAGATAATTCCTAGCTCTACCAGGTACTCACAGTTAAATACACTGTGGTTTCTCATTCCCAAGGGTGCTTCCATCTTAATCAACTTCCCTTATATCCCACTCATTTAGGGTAAATATCAGATCGATCATGGCAGGTTCATCTTCTCCTCTCATTCTTGTTGGTTTCTTGATGTGCTTGCTTAGAAAGTTTCTTGTTGCCACGTCCAGCAGCTTAGCTCTCCATGTTTCTGGTCCTCCATGCGGGTCTCTGTTCTCCCAATCTATCTTCCTGTGGTTGAAGTCTCGCATGATTAGTAGTGCAGATTGTGTGTGTGTAGTATGATTAGTAGATTATGATTAGTAGTCCAGTAGTGTGTGTGTGTGTGTGTGTGTGTGTGTGTGTGTGTGTGTGTGTGTGTGTGTGTGTGTGTGTGTGTGTGTGTGTGTGTGTGTGTGTGTGTGTGTGTGCGCACGTGCGCAGGGGGGGGGGAGAGTCTGTGTGCATGTGGGTGTGTGTGCATTTGGGTGTGGGTGTGGGTGGGTGTGTGTGTGTGTGTGTGTGTGTGTGTGTGTGTGTGTGTGTGTGTGTGTGTGTGTGTGTGTGTGTGTGTGTGTGTGTGTGTGTGTGTGTGGGAGTGTGAGTGAGTGGGAGTGTGTGGGAGTGTGTGTGTGTGTGTGGGGGGGGTTTGTGTGTGTACTCACCTATTTGTATTAATCTATTTGTGTCTGCAGGATCGAGCATTGACTCTTGGATTCCGCCTTTCGAGCATCGGTTGTTTACAGAAATGACTACGGTCCTATTTCCCTATCATACCTAGTTTTAAAATAATGAATAGTATTTGCTTCCACAACCTGTTCCTTGAGTTCATTCCATTTTTCCACTACTCTCATGCTAAAAGAATACTTCCTAACATCTGTGACTCATCTGAGTTTCCACCTTCCACCCATGTCCCCTCGTTCTGTTACTATTCCATGTGAACATTTTGTCGATGACCACTCTGTCAATCCCCCTGATTGTTTTATACGTTCCTATCATACCTCCCCTTTCCTTTCTTCTTTCTAGTGTCGTAAGGCACAGTTCCTTCAGGCGCTCCTCATACCCCCATCCCTCATACCACTGGGACGAGTCTCATTGCAAACCTCAGAACCTTTTCCAGTTTCCTTATATGCTTCTTCAGATGGGGACTCCATGATGAGGCAGCATACTCTAAGACTGTCGTCACGTAGGCAGTGTAAAGCGCCCTAAATGCCTCCTTACATAGGTTTCTGAATGATGTTCTAACTTTTGCCAGTGTAGAGTACGCTGCTGTCGTTATCCTATTTATATGTGCCTCAGGAGATAGATTCGGTGATACATCCATGCCCAGGTCTCTTTCTAGCATCGTCACATGTAGGCTGTTCCCCTTCATTGTGTACTGTCCCTTTCGTCTCCTATCACCCAGTCCCATTTCCATAACTTTACATTTGCTCATGTTGAACTCCAGTAGCCATTTCTCTGACCATCTCTGCAACCTGTTCAGGTCTCCTTGGAGGATCCTGCAATACTCATCTGTCACAACTTCTCCTCAACTTTGTGTCATCCGCGAACGTCGACATGTAGGACTCGACTCCTATAAACATGTCGTTAACATATATTAGAAATAGAATTGGTCCCAGCACCGATCGTTGTGGTACTCCACTCGTTACTGTTCGCCAGTCCGACTTCTCGCCCCTTACCGTAACTCTTTGGCTCCTTCCTGTTAGGTAGTTCCTTATCCATGCTAGGACCTTTCCTCCCACCCCCGCCTGCCACACGAGTTTGAACAGCAATCTCATGTGTGGTACTGTATCAAAGGCTTTTTGGCAGTCAAGAAATATCCAGTCTGCCAAACCATTTCTGTCCTGTCTTATCCACGTTAATTTATCATAGAATTCCAAAAGGTTTGTTAAGCACGATTTCCCTTTTCAGAACCCGTGTTGATGTTTGTTCACAAACCTAACGTTCTCCAGGTGTGCAACCAGTTGTAGCCTAATTATTCTTTCAAGTATTTTACTGGGGGATGCTTCTCAGTGATACAGGTCTATAGTTAAGTGCCTCCTCCCTATCGCCTTTCTTGAAAATCGGTACGACATTTGCCTTCTTCCCAGCAACTGGGCAATTCTCCCGACATAAGTGATTCATTAAAAATCATTGCCAGAGACACGCTGAGGGCCTGCGCTGCCTCTTTTAGTATCCACGGTGATACTTTGTCTAGTCCAACCGCTTTATTTGCATCCAGTGTTGTCAACTGTTTCATTACCTCCCCTGCTGTCACCTCTATATCTGATAGTCTTTCATCTAGGGTAATCTCTTCTAACAATGGGAGCCACTCAGGCTCGGTAGTGAACACTCCATGGAACTGGCATTCAGTGCCTCGCAGATTTCCTTATCACTTTCAGTATATGCCCCTCTGTTCTCCTTATTCTTGTGACTTGGTAGTTCACCGACATTTTTCTTCTTATTTGTCTGTGTAGTAATTTCGGTGGCTTTTTCGCTTTGATCGCAATATCGCGTTCTCAGTTCCTTTCCGATATTCGTCTTATGTTGTTAATGTAATCGTTCCTAGCTCTGTTGCATCTGATCCTGTTGTCCTCTGTCTTTTGTACTTCTTCCACTCTCGCCTGCTGGCCATTTTTTCTTCCTGACACTGTCTATTAAACCATGAGTTATTATATTCCCTCTTATTTTTATCCCTTTACTGTTGGTATAAATCTCTCTTCGGCCTCCTGGCATTTCCGTATGACTAGGTATATCATGTCTCGGACTGTTTTTCCTCTAATTTCTTCCTCCCACTGCACTTCTCCCAGATAGTCCCTTATCCTCCTGTAGTCCCCTTTCCTGTAGTCAACTTTCCTTTCCCAGACCTCTTGTCCCTTGGTCACAAGTTTGAATTCCATCATGTAGTCAGACTAGGACACAATGGTCGCTGGCCCCAGGTATTTCATGCTCCAAATTCTCGATGTCTTCTACGTTCTGGGTGAAAATCAGGCCTAATAGGCTCGGTGCATCTCCTTCTCTTTCCCTTGTGTCTTTCTTCACATGTTGTGTTAGGAAATTCCTGTCTATAACATCAACTAACTTTGCTCTCCACGTTTCGTCCCCTCCATGGGGATTCCTTGATTCCCAATTTCTCTCTCCATGATTTAGGTCCCACATGACCAGCAGCTTCGCTCTCATTCTGTGGGCTAGTGTTGCTGCCTTCTGCAGTTCATCTATGCATGCCTTGTTGTTTTCATCATACTCCTGCCTGGGTCTTCTACTGTTTGGTGGGGGATTGTAGATTACCAAGATCACAATCTTCCTCCCATCTACTGTTAGAGTTCCATGTATGAAGCTTGTGCACTCATTGGTAACCCGATTTCCCAGGTCTTCAAACCTCCATTTCCGTTTTATTAGGAGTGCCACTCCCCCTCCCTGTCTCTGTGTCCTCTCTTTTCTTATCACCTGGTAGCCCTCTGGAAAGATTGCATCTGAGATCATGTCATTTATTTTAGGTTTCCACTATTGCAACTATGTGAGGATCTGCCTCACTCACTTTCTTTTATCTCTTCTGCTTTATTAGATACCCCATCAGTATTGGTGTACCAAACCTTGAGATTCTTCATGGAAACTTTGGTACCAGAGTTCGCCCTTTCTCTGAGGGTCTGGGGGGATCCGGGGGGGGGGGTGTCCAGGGGGGGGGGACCGGGGGAGGGTGTCTGGGGGATGAATGGGGTCCGGGGGGGGGTGCTTGGGGGCGAATGGGGGCTGGGCATCTAGGAAGGTAGGTAGGAAGGTCTGGGATAGGGTCTGGGTAGATAGGTCTGGAGCAGGAAGGGCATACTGGGTCTGAAGATTAGGGAGGTCTGAGAGGCCTTGAGGGGTTGAGTATGTGGGAGTGTGTGTACTCGCCTATTTGTACTCTCCTATTTGTGCTTGCGGGGGTTGAGCTTTGGCTCTATTTGTCCCGCCTCTCAACTGTCTGGTTGATACCTGGTTGATGGGGTTTTGGGAGTTCTTCTACTCCCCAAGCCCGGCCCGAGGCCAGGCTTGACTTGTGAGAGTTTGGTCCACTAGGCTGTTGCTTGGAGCGGCCCGCAGGCCCACATACCCACCACAGCCCGGTTGGTCCGGCACTCCTTGGAGGAATAAATCTAGTTTCCTTTTGAAGATGTCCACGGTTGTTCCGGCAATATTTCTTATGCTTGCTGGGAGGACGTTGAACAACCGCGGACCTCTGATGTTTATACAGTGTTCTCTGATTGTGCCTATGGCACCTCTGCTCTTCACTGGTTCTATTCTGCATTTTCTTCCATATCGTTCACTCCAGTACGTCGTTATTTTACTGTGCAGATTTGGTACTTGGCCCTCCAGTATCTTCCATGTGTATATTATTTGATATCTCTCTCGTCTTCTTTCTAGTGAGTACATTTGGAGAGCTTTGAGACGATCCCAATAATTTAGGTGCTTTACCTCGTCTATGTGTGCCGTATATGTTCTCTGTATTCCCTCTATTTCAGCAATCTCTCCTGCTCTGAAGGGGAAGTGAGTACTGAGCAGTACTCAAGACGGGACAACACAAGTGACTTGAAGAGTACAACCATTGTGATGGGATCCCTGGATTTGAAAGTTCTCGTAATCCATCCTATCATTTTTCTGGCTGTCGCAATATTTGCTTGGTTATGCTCCTTAAACGTTAGGTCGTCAGACATTATTATTCCCAAATCCTTTACATGCTGTTTTCCTACTATGGGTACATTTGATTGTGTTTTGTACTCTGTATTATGTTTAAGGTCCTCATTTTTACCGTACCTGAGTACCTGGAATTTATCACTGTTAAACATCATGTTATTTTCTGATGCCCAGTCGAAAACTTTATTAATATCAGCTTGAAGTTTTTCAATGTCTTCAGCCGAGGTAATTTTCATACTGATTTTTGTGTCGTCTGCAAAGGATGATACGAAGCTGTGACTTGTATTTTTGTCTATATCTGATATGAGAATAAGGAAAAGCAGCGGTGCAAGGACTGTACCCTGAGGTACAGAGCTTTTAACTGCACTTGGACTAGATTTTATATGGTTGACCGTTACTCGCTGAGTCCTGTTTGACAGAAAACTGAGTATCCAGCGTCCTACTTTACCGGTTATTCCCATTGACTTCATTTTGTGTGCTATCACGCCATGGTCACATTTATCGAAAGCCTTTGCGAAGTCCGTGTATATCACATCAGCATTCTGTTTTTCTTCTAATGCCTCAGTGACTTTGTCGTAGTGCTCAAGTAGCTGTGAGAGGCACGATCTTCCCGCTCGAAATCCATGTTGGCCTGGGTTGTGAAGGTCATTGGTCTCCATGAAATTGGTGACCTGACTCCTAATCACTCTCTCAAATACTTTTATGATGTGCGATGTTAGTGCAACTGGTCTATAATTCTTTGCCAATGCTTTGCTCCCTCCCTTGTGTAGAGGGGCTATGTCTGCTACTTTAAGTGCATCTGGTATCTCCCCCGTGTCCAAGCTCTTCCTCCACACTATACTGAGTGCCTGTGCTACCGGCACTTTGCATTTCTTTATAAATATTGAATTCCATGAGTCAGGACCTGGGGCCGAGTGCATGGGCATGTTTTCAATTTCTCTTTCAAAATTTAGTGCGCTCGTGTTGATGTCAGTTATATTTACAGGGGTTTGAATATCCCGCATAAAGAAATTATCTGGATCTTCCACTTTCATGTTGTTTATTGGAGTGCTAAACATGTCCTCATACTGCTTTTTTAGGATTTCACTAATTTCTTTGTCATCCTCCGTGTATGAACCTTCACTTGTACGAATAGGTCCAATACTGGCAGTGGTTTTTGCTTTTGATTTCGCATATGAGAAGAAATATTTTGGATTTTTCTTTATTTCCTGAATTGCTTTCTGTTCTAACTGCCTTTCTTCAGTTTCATATGAGTGTTTCAATTTCCGCTCGATTTCTTCAATCTCCCTATTTAAATTATTCCTTCTTTGACGGGAAATTCGTGTCTGCATAAGCAGTTCTGTTATTTTTTTCCTGCGTTTATACTGTCGTCTGCGTTCTCTTTCTACGTTAGATCTCTTTCTGGCTTTCCTCAAGGGAACATGTTTCAGACAGACTTGATACGCTTCCGCAGTCAGTTTTTCTATTCCTTCTGTAGGACTTGTATTACTTAAAACAGTTTCCCATGGAATGTTTGTAAGTTCCCTGTTTATTATCTCCCAGTCTATCCTTTTATTATTAAAATTGAATTTACTGAATAGCCCCTCTCGCTTTATCAACGTTTTAGGTCTATTCTGAGTATTGATGGTCGTTTGCACTTCAATGAGCTTGTGATCTGAATATGTGGTATCTGATATCGTAATGTCTCTGATAATGTCTTCATTGTTCGTAAAGACCAAATCTAAAATATTTTCATTTCTCGTTGGCTCCGATATCTGCTGACTGAGTGAAAATTTGTCACAGAATCTAAGTAGTTCTCTAATCTGTGGTTGGTTAGGTCCCGATAAATTTCCTGGTATAATATTATTGTTTGCTATTTTCCACCTGAGACTAGGCAAGTTGAAGTCACCTAGGAAGATAATATCAGGTATCGGGTTCTCCAAATTATCAAGGCTATTCTCTATTTTGTTTATCTGTTCTGTGAACTCCTCAGCCGTTGCATCTGGCGGTTTGTATATTAGAATAATCACTAAATTTATTTTCTCTATTTTTAATCCCAGTACCTCTACCACCTCATTTGTAACGTTTAGGAGCTCCGAGCATACAAGGTCTTCCCTAATATACAGACCCACTCCTCCATGTGACCTACTTTTCCTATCACACCTGTATAGGTTATATCCTGGAATCCAGATCTCACTGTCCAACAATTCCCCTGCATGGGTTTCTGTGAAAGCTCCAAATACTGCATTTGACTCCGCGAGGAGGCCATTTATGAACTGTACTTTGTTGTTTGTTCTTGTTTTCAGTCCTTGTATGTTGGCAAAGATGAATGAGGTTACTCTATTAGTGATAGTTTGACTGGGAGACTTTTTCGGCAAGCCCATTATGCGTGGACATAATAAGTTTGTTCTGACCAGTACTGATTGTTGTAGGGCAGTTGCCTGTCGTAGTTGTAGTTCCCTTTCGGTGTGTAATTGTACCTGTAATTCTGGAATGCAAGTGGATCTGGCATCCAGTTCCATACACTCTCCATGCTCCTCCTTTTGAATTCTCTGTCGGTCTGGTATAAAAAATTTATAGAGTTTCCTCCCAATTCATTATCCTGCTTGCCACTCTTTATGTAGCGTTCCGTGCCTTTCACGTGAAAGTGTGGGCAGCTGAGGTCATAGCATTTTCTGTCTTCCAGTGAGGTTTGACACATGTCAGGATGGAAAAACCTACATATTGATCCAAATCGACACTCACCTTTCCTAAGCATATTTAAACATTTTTTGGGATGTTGGTAACTGCATTCTAATCCTTTCTTATTACCAGCATATCTATGTCTGCATATGCCCTTTGCATAAAATTTGCATAAGTCTGTCCTTCTGTTCTGAATTGCTCTATCTGGAACCGTTGTAGTGTCTGTACCTATCGAGCTGTCAGTGCTGTCTGGTACACTTTCTAGTTTACTGTCATCTACATCTGGGCCTACTGAGTCAGAGTTTACAACTTCCTGAGTTTCTGCCTCGGTTTCATCCCTGACTATAGCCTCCGCCCCTGGTATAGTAGAATTGTTGTTGTTCCTTTCCCACTCCTTCTGGATGGCTGGTAGGCTTCCAATGAATGATGTTTTCCGATCATGCGTCATGTTATCTAGAAGGTTTTTTAGGATATTCCAAGCTGGCTGGTCATGTTTACACAGCCAGAGCAAGTGGCCAGCTCTCAGTGCCGCAGTGTTACTCACTCCTGCACAAGCTGGCTGGTCATGTTTACACAGCCAGAGCAAGTGGCCAGCTCTCAGTGCCGCAGTGTTACTCACTCCTGCACAAGCTGGCTGGTCATGTTTACACAGCCAGAGCAAGTGGCCAGCTCTCAGTGCCGCAGTGTTACTCACTCCTGCACAAGCTGGCTGGTCATGTTTACACAGCCAGAGCAAGTGGCCAGCTCTCAGTGCCGCAGTGTTACTCACTCCTGCACAAGCTGGCTGGTCATGTTTACACAGCCAGAGCAAGTGGCCAGCTCTCAGTGCCGCAGTGTTACTCACTCCTGCACAAGCTGGCTGGTCATGTTTACACAGCCAGAGCAAGTGGCCAGCTCTCAGTGCCGCAGTGTTACTCACTCCTGCACAAGCTGGCTGGTCATGTTTACACAGCCAGAGCAAGTGGCCAGCTCTCAGTGCCGCAGTGTTACTCACTCCTGCACAAGCTGGCTGGTCATGTTTACACAGCCAGAGCAAGTGGCCAGCTCTCAGTGCCGCAGTGTTACTCACTCCTGCACAAGCTGGCTGGTCATGTTTACACAGCCAGAGCAAGTGGCCAGCTCTCAGTGCCGCAGTGTTACTCACTCCTGCACAAGCTGGCTGGTCATGTTTACACAGCCAGAGCAAGTGGCCAGCTCTCAGTGCCGCAGTGTTACTCACTCCTGCACAAGCTGGCTGGTCATGTTTACACAGCCAGAGCAAGTGGCCAGCTCTCAGTGCCGCAGTGTTACTCACTCCTGCACAAGCTGGCTGGTCATGTTTACACAGCCAGAGCAAGTGGCCAGCTCTCAGTGCCGCAGTGTTACTCACTCCTGCACAAGCTGGCTGGTCATGTTTACACAGCCAGAGCAAGTGGCCAGCTCTCAGTGCCGCAGTGTTACTCACTCCTGCACAAGCTGGCTGGTCATGTTTACACAGCCAGAGCAAGTGGCCAGCTCTCAGTGCCGCAGTGTTACTCACTCCTGCACAAGCTGGCTGGTCATGTTTACACAGCCAGAGCAAGTGGCCAGCTCTCAGTGCCGCAGTGTTACTCACTCCTGCACAAGCTGGCTGGTCATGTTTACACAGCCAGAGCAAGTGGCCAGCTCTCAGTGCCGCAGTGTTACTCACTCCTGCACAAGCTGGCTGGTCATGTTTACACAGCCAGAGCAAGTGGCCAGCTCTCAGTGCCGCAGTGTTACTCACTCCTGCACAAGCTGGCTGGTCATGTTTACACAGCCAGAGCAAGTGGCCAGCTCTCAGTGCCGCAGTGTTACTCACTCCTGCACAAGCTGGCTGGTCATGTTTACACAGCCAGAGCAAGTGGCCAGCTCTCAGTGCCGCAGTGTTACTCACTCCTGCACAAGCTGGCTGGTCATGTTTACACAGCCAGAGCAAGTGGCCAGCTCTCAGTGCCGCAGTGTTACTCACTCCTGCACAAGCTGGCTGGTCATGTTTACACAGCCAGAGCAAGTGGCCAGCTCTCAGTGCCGCAGTGTTACTCACTCCTGCACAAGCTGGCTGGTCATGTTTACACAGCCAGAGCAAGTGGCCAGCTCTCAGTGCCGCAGTGTTACTCACTCCTGCACAAGCTGGCTGGTCATGTTTACACAGCCAGAGCAAGTGGCCAGCTCTCAGTGCCGCAGTGTTACTCACTCCTGCACAAGCCGAATGGAATCTTGTCTTACAGATATAACATTGGTGGGATCGGTGGGGAGGACGAGAGGGACGGGAATGGGGGATGGTGGGGAGGACGAGAGGGATGGGGAATGGTGGTTTAGGAAGAGGGGATGGGGGAGTGGGTGAATGATTTGTAGGAGGATGGGGGATGGGGGAGGTGGGGATTGGTGTCAAGGTTGGAGGGACAGGGAAGGGTAGCTGTGGCTCAGCACACCAACACGTGGCCGCATACAGCTAATATGCAATTAAACATGATTTCTCTTGTAATCAATAAGTTACTGTTTTAACAAGGTGTAAAACATTGATCGAAAATTAATTGTTTATGAAACATTTGCCATCAAATCTGCATTTGCAACATATTTATTGTATATATGATCAATTCCTAATATCAAACTGAAAATTCTTAAAATCGTGCGAAAGCGCCAAAATATTGCCTAAATCGTCGATATTGTATTTAAATCACCTTAAGTAAATAAGAATAACAAAGGTCATAATTTTGATAAATTCAATGATTTTTAGTACAAATCAAAATACGAGAAAACTCGCTAAAAACTCAATATATTATGTAGTTCTGAGATTTCTAGGTCAAATCACATATCGTGAAAAAGCATGATATATTATCAAAATATTATATTCGTACTTTTTTACTTGAAGTAAAAAAACCGTGAGAATCATGAGAAAACGTAAATATCTTACCAATTACAATGATTTTGACTTCAAATCATGAAGCGAGATTTCCTGTAGTTTAGATGATTAAAGTACACGTGAAAATGTTGTTTCCAATACAAATAATAAAATCATTGTGTTTTAAATAGCATTCACTGTAATGTTCATGATTTTACTTTAATTTTATCGAAAGAAAATGTCCACTAAAAACAGCTCCATTCCGGATGAAACGTCGAAATATGCAAAAAAAAAAAAACAATTACGGGCTATTCATTGCCGTGCCACCTTTTGGGTGGCTACAGCGATGTCGTCCAGGTAGGCATAGGCAAATGCTTACCGTTTGGACTTTGCAATGCCCCCAGCTACCTTCCAGCGAGCTGTCAACCTCGTCATCCAAGGTCTTGGCGACACCTATGTCTACCTGGACGACATCGCTGTAACGACCAACTCGTGGGAAGAACATCTACACCGGCTGCAACGACTATTCTACAAGCTTCTCCAGGCTGGTCTCACCATTATTTTGGCAAGTCCACATATGCTAAAAGTAAAGTGAAACATCATGGTCATGTTATAGGCAGCTGAAGCTTAGCATCTTTAGACATACATGTTCAAGCTATTCAACAATATCCACAGCCTATTTCTGGTGAGCAACTTATATGATTCCTGGGACTAGCGTTCTATTATCGTAGGTTCTGTCGGAACTTCATCATAGCTGCCACACCTTTAATTAACCTTACCAGCCCTAAAAGGAAATATATTTAGACCAACTCACAATCCATTGCCCTCGAACAATTGAAATCTTTGCTGTGTACTAATCTTATTCTCGCCTCGCCAGATGTGAAATAGCCCTTCATCCTTAATGTTGATGCCAGCAACACCGGGATTGCGGGTGTCCTGATTCATCAGCAGAAGGGACAAACCCTACCAGTCAGCTACTACAACTTCAAGCTGAAGCCTCATCAACAAAACTACAGCACTATAAAGAAGGAGCTACTCGCCATCGTCCTATGCTTGCAACGATATGAACCTTGCCTTTAAGGAAACTAACCCATCACATTCTATTCGGACCACAATCCTTTTTCATTTCTTACAACAAGCCCAATCATGCAACCAGCGTCTACTTCGTTGGGCCTTGTACCTACAAAATTACAACTTCCAGACCTTCAACATCAAAGGATCGGACAACATACTTGAAAACGTACTATCACGTGTTCATGAAGTGGAACCTCCCGCTTCTCACCTCCTTACAACATCGACATCTCAGGTAATTGGAAAAGACTTCAGGGAGATACTGTCACGTGAATCCCCTGAATAGCAGTGGAACTGCCTTTTCATCTCATCTCACATGTCTTCATACTGGAAGTACACCTCTATGACGATCAAGATAAGTCATGAGACATGCCACACGCTTCACCAGCCCGTACCAACCTAGTGCCTGGCACGACTCGTCGGCAAGTGAGGTGCCTCCGCTAACCAGTAGTTAGCCTTCGCAAACAAGCAGTTTGCGAAGGCTAACAATCATTCAATTCAATAATCAACTATCCTTCAACTATCAGTTGTACAGTCTCTACACAATGGTGTGCCAGCCACAAACTAGCAGCTTGCTACCCGTGCTTGTTACCAACTTGCCTTGACACCGGAAGTGACATCATCACCGCCCGGCTATATTAAGGACACCGCCACCCACGGGAGACCACGGGAGACATCTCCTGTCCACGAGGCTAACCATAGCCCGTGCTTCTTGCCCCGCTCCTGTGCCAGGTAAGTTACGGGCTCACCATAGCCCGTGCTACTTGGAACTTGTTCCGAGTAGCTGAATCTATAACAACTATAACAACCTTGGGAGAGGAGAGACATCTCCTGTCACGCAGGGTACAGTCGCACCTCCATAGATCTCCAGTGTCAGCTCTTGATACTGGTAATGGCTCAAAAGGGCCACCACTTACGGGATATTCATGCCCGTGCCACCTTTTGGGTGGCTTAATCTTTATCAATCAATCCTTTGGAGAAGCTGGACACCCTCATAAATACTGTCAGGCAGTATCGTTCCCTGCAATAGCAGCCAGATGATTTAAATGCGACCTCAGCACACAGTATACATTTATTTAAAAACTATTACTCACGGGCTATTCATGCCCGTGCCACCTCGTGGGTGGCTAGATCTTCATCAATCAATCAATCATTGAGAGACAGTCTCTCTCTCTCTCTCTNTGCATCTGGCGGTTTGTATATTAGAATAACCACTAAAATTATTTTCTCTATTTTTAATCCCAGTACCTCTACCACCTCATTTGTAACGTTTAGGAGCTCCGAGCACACAAGGTCTTCCCTAATATATAGACCCACTCCTCCATGAGACCTACTTTTCCTATCACACCTGTATAGGTTATATCCTGGAATCCATATCTCACTGTCCAACAATTCCCCTGCATGGGTTTCTGTGAAAGCTCCAAATACTGCATTTGACTCCGTGAGGAGGCCATTTATGAACTGTACTTTGTTGTTTGTTCTTGTTTTCAGTCCTTGTATGTTGGCAAAGATGAATGAGGTTACTCTATTAGTGATAGTTTGACTGGGAGACTTTTCCGGCAAGCCCATTATGCGTGGACATATTGAGTTTGTTCTGACCAGTGCTGATTGTTGTAGGGCAGTTGCCTGTCGTAGTTGTAGTTCCCTTTCGGTGTGTAATTGTACCTGTAATTCTGGAATGCAAGTGGATCTGGCATCCAGTTCCATACACTCTCCATGCTCCTCCTTTTGAATTCTCTGTCGGTGTGGTATAAAAATTTATAGAGTTTCCTCCCAATTCATTATCCTGCTTGCCACTCTTTATGTAGCGTTCCGTGCCTTTCACGTGAAAGTGTGGGCAGCTGAGGTCATAGCATTTTCTGTCCTCCAGTGATGTTTGACACATGTCAGGATGGAAAAACCTACATATTGATCCAAATCGACACTCACCTTTCCTAAGCATATTTAAAAATTTTGGGGGATGTTGGTAACTGCATTCTAATCCTTTCTTATTACCAGCATATCTATGTCTGCATATGCCCTTTGCATAAAATTTGCATAAGTCTGTCCTTCTGTTCTGAATTGCTCTATCTGGAACCGTTGTAGTGTCTGTACCTATCGAGCTGTCAGTGCTGTCTGGTACACTTTCTAGTTTACTGTCATCTACATCTAGGCCTACTGAGTCAGAGTTTACAACTTCCTGAGTTTCAGCCTCGGTTTCATCCCTGACTATAGCCTCCGCCCCTGGTATAGTAGAATTGTTGTTGTTCCTTTCCCACTCCTTCTGGATGGCTGGTAGGCTTCCAATGAATGATGTTTTCCGATCATGCGTCATGTTATCTAGAAGGTTTTTTAGGATATTCCAAGCTGGCTGGTCATGTTTACACACCCAGAGCAAGTGGCCAGCTCTCAGTGCCGCAGTGTTACTCACTCCTGCACAAGCTGGCTGGTCATGTTTACACAGCCAGAGCAAGTGGCCAGCTCTCAGTGCCGCAGTGTTACTCACTCCTGCACAAGCTGGCTGGTCATGTTTACACAGCCAGAGCAAGTGGCCAGCTCTCAGTGCCGCAGTGTTACTCACTCCTGCACAAGCTGGCTGGTCATGTTTACACACCCAGAGCAAGTGGCCAGCTCTCAGTGCCGCAGTGTTACTCACTCCTGCACAAGCTGGCTGGTCATGTTTACACAGCCAGAGCAAGTGGCCAGCTCTCAGTGCCGCAGTGTTACTCACTCCTGCACAAGCTGGCTGGTCATGTTTACACAGCCAGAGCAAGTGGCCAGCTCTCAGTGCCGCAGTGTTACTCACTCCTGCACAAGCTGGCTGGTCATGTTTACACACCCAGAGCAAGTGGCCAGCTCTCAGTGCCGCAGTGTTACTCACTCCTGCACAAGCTGGCTGGTCATGTTTACACAGCCAGAGCAAGTGGCCAGCTCTCAGTGCCGCAGTGTTACTCACGCCTGCACAAGCTGGCTGGTCATGTTTACACAGCCAGAGCAAGTGGCCAGCTCTCAGTGCCGCAGTGTTACTCACTCCTGCACAAGCTGGCTGGTCATGTTTACACAGCCAGAGCAAGTGGCCAGCTCTCAGTGCCGCAGTGTTACTCACTCCTGCACAAGCTGGCTGGTCATGTTTACACAGCCAGAGCAAGTGGCCAGCTCTCAGTGCCGCAGTGTTACTCACTCCTGCACAAGCCGAATGGAATCTAGTCTTACAGATATAACATTGGTGGGATTGGTGGGGAGGACGAGAGGGACGGGAATGGGGGATGGTGGGGATGACGAAGGGATGGGGGGGAAAATGGTGGGGATGAAGAGGGGACAGGGGAGTAGAAGAAGATGGGGGCGAGGGGATGGGTGAGTGGAAAATAGTGGGAGAGGACAAGGGGACAGGGTAGTGGGGGAAGGTGGGGAGGACGAGAGGGACGGGGTAGTGGGGGAAGGTGGGGAGGACGAAGGGATGGGGGAGTGGTGGTTTAGGAAGAGGGGATGGGGGAGTGGTGGGTGAATGATGTGTAGGAGGATGGGGGATGGGGGAGGTGGGGATTGGTGTCAAGGTTGGAGGGACAGGGAAGGGTAGCTGTGGCTCAGCACACCAACACGTGGCCGCATACAGCTAATATGATTGGTGTCAAGGTTGGAGGGACAGGGAAGGGTAGCTGTGGCTCACCACACCAACACGTGGCCGCATACAGCTAATATGATTGGTGTCAAGGTTGGAGGGACAGGGAAGGGTAGCTGTGGCTCAGCACACCAGCACGTGGCCGCATACAGCTAATATGCAATTAAACATGATTTCTCTTGTAATCAATAAGTTACTGTTTTAACAAGGTGTAAAACATTGATCGAAAATAAATTGTTTATGAAACATTTGCCATCAAATCTGCATTTGCAACATATTTATTGTATATATGATCAATTCCTAATATCAAACTGAAAATTCTTAAAATCGTGCGAAAGCGCCAAAATATTGCCTAAATCGTCGATATTGTATTTAAATCACCTTAAGTAAATAAGAATAACAAAGGTCATAATTTTGATAAATTCAATGATTTTTAGTACAAATCAAAATACGAGAAAACTCGCTAAANTTCATGTTCGTAAAGACCAAATCTAAAATATTTTCATTTCTCGTTGGCTCCGATATCTGCTGACTGAGTGAAAATTTGTCACAGAATCTAAGTAGTTCTCTAATCTGTGGTTGGTTAGGTCCCGATAAATTTCCTGGTATAATATTATTGTTTGCTATTTTCCACCTGAGACTAGGCAAGTTGAAGTCACCTAAGAAGATAATATTAGGTATTGGGTTCTCCAAATTATCAAGGCTGTTTCTATTTGTTTTATCTGTTCTGTGAACTCCTCAGCCGTTGCATCTGGCGGTTTGTATATTAGAATAATCACTAAATTTATTTTCTATATTTTAATCCCAGTACCTCTACCACCTCATTTGTAACGTTTAGGAGCTCCGAGCATACAAGGTCTTCCCTAATATACAGACCCACTCCTCCATGTGACCTACTTTTCCTATCACACCTGTATAGGTTATATCCTGGAATCCATATCTCACTGTCCAACAATTCCCCTGCAGGTTTCTGTGAAAGCTCCAAATACTGCATTTGACTCCGCGAGGAGGCCATTTATGAACTGTACTTTGTTGTTTGTTCTTGTTTTCAGTCCTTGTATGTTGGCAAAGATGAATGAGGTACTCTATTAGTGATAGTTTGACTGGGAGACTTTTTCGGCAAGCCCATTATGCGTGGACATAATAAGTTTGTTCTGACCAGTACTGATTGTTGTAGGGCAGTGCCTGTCGTAGTTGTAGTTCCCTTTCGGTGTGTAATTGTACCTGTAATTCTGGAATGCAAGTGGATCTGGCATCCAGTTCCATACACTCTCCATGCTCCTCCTTTTGAATTCTCTGTCGGTCTGGTATAAAAAATTTATAGAGTTTCCTCCCAATTCATTATCCTGCTTGCCACTCTTTATGTAGCGTTCCGTGCCTTTCACGTGAAAGTGTGGGCACAGAGGTCATAGCATTTTCTGTCTTCCAGTGAGGTTTGACACTGTCAGGATGGAAAAACCTACATATTGATCCAAATCGACACTCACCTTTCCTAAGCATATTTAAACATTTTTGGGATGTTGGTAACTGCATTCTAATCCTTTCTTATTACCAGCATATCTATGTCTGCATATGCCCTTGCATAAAATTTGCATAAGTCTGTCCTTCTGTTCTGAATTGCTCTATCTGGAACCGTTGTAGTGTCTGTACCTATCGAGCTGTCAGTGCTGTCTGGTTAACTTTCTAGTTTACTGTCATCTACATCTGGGCCTACTGAGTCAGAGTTTACAACTTCCTGAGTTTCTGCCTCGGTTTCATCCCTGACTATAGCCTCCGCCCCTGGTATAGTAGAATTGTTGTTGTTCCTTTCCCACTCCTTCTGGATGGTGGTAGGCTTCCAATGAATGAGGTTTCCGATCATGCGCATGTTATCTAGAAGGCTTTTTAGGATATTCCAAGCTGGCTGGTCATGTTTACACAGCCAGAGCAAGTGGCCAGCTCTCAGTGCCGCAGTGTTACTCACTCCTGCACAAGCTGGCTGGTCATGTTTACAAGCCAGAGCAAGTGGCCAGCTCTCAGTGCCGCAGTGTTACTCACTCCTGCACAAGCTGGCTGGTCATGTTTACACAGCCAGAGCAAGTGGCCAGCTCTCAGTGCCGCAGTGTTACTCACTCCTGCACAAGCTGGCTGGTCATGTTTACACAGCCAGAGCAAGTGGCCAGCTCTCAGTGCCGCAGTGTTACTCACTCCTGCACAAGCTGGCTGGTCATGTTTACACAGCCAGAGCAAGTGGCCAGCTCTCAGTGCCGCAGTGTTACTCACTCCTGCACAAGCTGGCTGGTCATGTTTACACAGCCAGAGCAAGTGGCCAGCTCTCAGTGCCGCAGTGTTACTCACTCCTGCACAAGCTGGCTGGTCATGTTTACACAGCCAGAGCAAGTGGCCAGCTCTCAGTGCCGCAGTGTTACTCACTCCTGCACAAGCTGGCTGGTCATGTTTACACAGCCAGAGCAAGTGGCCAGCTCTCAGTGCCGCAGTGTTACTCACTCCTGCACAAGCTGGCTGGTCATGTTACACAGCCAGAGCAAGTGGCCAGCTCTCAGTGCCGCAGTGTTACTCACTCCTGCACAAGCTGGCTGGTCATGTTTACACAGCCAGAGCAAGTGGCCAGCTCTCAGTGCCGCAGTGTTACTCACTCCTGCACAAGCTGGCTGGTCATGTTTACACAGCCAGAGCAAGTGGCCAGCTCTCAGTGCCGCAGTGTTACTCACTCCTGCACAAGCTGGCTGGTCATGTTTACACAGCCAGAGCAAGTGGCCAGCTCTCAGTGCCGCAGTGTTACTCACTCCTGCACAAGCTGGCTGGTCATGTTTACACAGCCAGAGCAAGTGGCCAGCTCTCAGTGCCGCAGTGTTACTCACTCCTGCACAAGCTGGCTGGTCATGTTTACACAGCCAGAGCAAGTGGCCAGCTCTCAGTGCCGCAGTGTTACTCACTCCTGCACAAGCTGGCTGGTCATGTTTACACAGCCAGAGCAAGTGGCCAGCTCTCAGTGCCGCAGTGTTACTCACTCCTGCACAAGCTGGCTGGTCATGTTACACAGCCAGAGCAAGTGGCCAGCTCTCAGTGCCGCAGTGTTACTCACTCCTGCACAAGCTGGCTGGTCATGTTTACACAGCCAGAGCAAGTGGCCAGCTCTCAGTGCCGCAGTGTTACTCACTCCTGCACAAGCCGAATGGAATCTAGTCTTACAGATATAACATTGGTGGGATTGGTGGGGGGAGGACGAGAGGGACGGAATGGGGGATGGTGGGGAGGACGAGAGGGACGGAATGGGGGATGGTGGGGGGACGAGGAGGGGACGGGAATGGGGGATGGGGGGAGGACGAGAGGGACGGGAATGGGGAGGTTGGGGAGGACGAGAGGGACGGGAAGTGGGGGATGGTGGGGAGGACGAAGGGATGGGGGAATGGTGGGTGAGGAAGAGGGGAGGGGGGAGTGGGTGATGATTTGTAGAGAGGATGGGGATGGGGGAGGGGTGGGGATGGTGTCAAGGTTGGAGGACAGGGAAGGGTAGCTGTGGCTCAGCACACAACACGTGGCCGCATACAGTAATATGATTGGTGTCAAGGTTGGAGGGACAGGGAAGGGTAGCTGTGGCTCAGCACACCAACACGTGGCCGCATACAGCTAATATGATTGGTGTCAAGGTTGGAGGGACAGGGAAGGGTAGCTGTGGCTCAGCACACCAACACGTGGCCGCATACAGCTAATATGATTGGTGTCAAGGTTGGAGGGACAGGGAAGGGTAGCTGTGGCTCAGCACACCAACACGTGGCCGCATACAGCTAATATGCAATTAAACATGATTTCTCTTGTAATCAATAAGTTACTGTTTTAACAAGGTGTAAAAGATTGATCGAAAATTAATTGTTTATGAAACATTTGCCATCAAATCTGCATTTGCAACATATTTATTGTATATATGATCAATTCCTAATATCAAACTGAAAATTCTTAAAATCGTGCGAAAGCGCCAAAATATTGCCTAAATCGTCGATATTGTATTTAAATCACCTTAAGTAAATAAGAATAACAAAGGTCATAATTTTGATAAATTCAATGATTTTTAGTACAAATCAAAATACGAGAAAACTCGCTAAAACTCAATATATTATGTAGTTCTGAGATTTCTAGGTCAAATCACATATCGTGAGAAAGCATGATATATTATCAAAATATTATATTCGTACTTTTTTACTTGAAGTAAAAAAACCGTGAGAATCATGAGAAAACGTAAATATCTTACCAATTACAATGATTTTGACTTCAAATCATGAAGCGAGATTTCCTGTAGTTTAGATGATTAAAGTACACGTGAAAATGTTGTTTCCAATACAAATAATAAAATCATTGTGTTTTAAATAGCATTCACTGTAATGTTCATGATTTTACTTTAATTTTATCGAAAGAAAATGTCCACTAAAAACAGCTCCATTCCGGATGAAACGTCGAAATATGCAAAAAAACAATTACGGGCTATTCATTGCCGTGCCACCTTTGGGTGGCTACAGCGATGTCGTCCAGGTAGGCATAGGCAAATGCTTACCGTTTGGACTTTGCAATGCCCCCAGCTACCTTCCAGCGAGCTGTCAACCTCGTCATCCAAGGTCTTGGCGACACCTATGTCTACCTGGACGACATCGCTGTAACGACCAACTCGTGGGAAGAACATCTACACCGGCTGCAACGACTATTCTACAAGCTTCTCCAGGCTGGTCTCACCATTATTTTGGCAAGTCCACATATGCTAAAAGTAAAGTGAAACATCATGGTCATGTTATAGGCAGCTGAAGCTTAGCATCTTTAGACATACATGTTCAAGCTATTCAACAATATCCACAGCCTATTTCTGGTGAGCAACTTATATGATTCCTGGGACTAGCGTTCTATTATCGTAGGTTCTGTCGGAACTTCATCATAGCTGCCACACCTTTAATTAACCTTACCAGCCCTAAAAGGAAATATATTTAGACCAACTCACAATCCATTGCCCTCGAACAATTGAAATCTTTGCTGTGTACTAATCTTATTCTCGCCTCGCCAGATGTGAAATAGCCCTTCATCCTTAATGTTGATGCCAGCAACACCGGGATTGCGGGTGTCCTGATTCATCAGCAGGAGGGACAAACCCTACCAGTCAGCTACTACAACTTCAAGCTGAAGCCTCATCAACAAAACTACAGCACTATAAAGAAGGAGCTACTCGCCATCGTCCTATGCTTGCAACGATATGAACCTTGCCTTTAAGGAAACTAACCCATCACATTCTATTCGGACCACAATCCTTTTTCATTTCTTACAACAAGCCCAATCATGCAACCAGCGTCTACTTCGTTGGGCCTTGTACCTACAAAATTACAACTTCCAGACCTTCAACATCAAAGGATCGGACAACATACTTGAAAACGTACTATCACGTGTTCATGAAGTGGAACCTCCCGCTTCTCACCTCCTTACAACATCGACATCTCAGGTAATTGGAAAAGACTTCAGGGAGATACTGTCACGTGAATCCCCTGAATAGCAGTGGAACTGCCTTTTCATCTCATCTCACATGTCTTCATACTGGAAGTACACCTCTATGACGATCAAGATAAGTCATCAGACATGCCACACGCTTCACCAGCCCGTACCAACCTAGTGCCTGGCACGACTCGTCGGCAAGTGAGGTGCCTCCGCTAACCAGTAGTTAGCCTTCGCAAACAAGCAGTTTGCGAAGGCTAACAATCATTCAATTCAATAATCAACTATCCTTCAACTATCAGTTGTACAGTCTCTACACAATGGTGTGCCAGCCACAAACTAGCAGCTTGCTACCCGTGCTTGTTACCAACTTGCCTTGACACCGGAAGTGACATCATCACCGCCCGGCTATATTAAGGACACCGCCACCCACGGGAGACCACGGGAGACATCTCCTGTCCACGAGGCTAACCATAGCCCGTGCTTCTTGCCCAGCTCCTGTGCCAGGTAAGTTACGGGCTCACCATAGCCCGTGCTACTTGGAACTTGTTCCGAGTAGCTGAATCTATAACAACTATAACAACCTTGGGAGAGGAGAGACATCTCCTGTCACGCAGGGTACAGTCGCACCTCCATAGATCTCCAGTGTCAGCTCTTGATACTGGTAATGGCTCAAAAGGGCCACCACTTACGGGATATTCATGCCCGTGCCACCTTTTGGGTGGCTTAATCTTTATCAATCAATCCTTTGGAGAAGCTGGACACCCTCATAAATACTGTCAGGCAGTATCGTTCCCTGCAATAGCAGCCAGATGATTTAAATGCGACCTCAGCACACAGTATACATTTATTTAAAAACTATTACTCACGGGCTATTCATGCCCGTGCCACCTCGTGGGTGGCTAGATCTTCATCAATCAATCAATCATTGAGAGACAGTCTCTCTCTCTCTCTATGTGCTCTTGGATCATCATAACTCCTGCATTTTTTTTTTTTTTTCATTAATATTGCAGTAAATTGTTTTAATTATTTGACTAATGTTTTCTATTGTTCTATCTGCGACTTACACACTAAAGGGGCCAAAGCAGCCACGTTTTTTATATTTATGTGACTGCGAGCAACACAACTTTGACTCAATATTGCTGCACTACTACATTACGGCACAGTCATTCTTGTTTACTTAATGTAATTTAAACCAAATATCAACGATTTAGGCATTATTTTGCTGTTTCCCCACATTTTTACGATTTTTCCGTTTGACATTAATAATTTATTATATATACGATTATTATTATGCAAACTCGTATTTGATGGCAAATTATCTTAAATACATAATTTTCGATCAACCATTTGCATCTCGTTGAAATAGTGAGTGAGATATTAATTAAGAAAGAAATCGTGTTTTTATTGATTGATGAAGATAAGCCACCCAGAAGTTGGCACGGCTATGAATAGCCCGTAATTTTTTTATTGCATATTTCGACGTTTCACCCAGAATGGAGCTGTTTTCAGTGGACATTTTCTCTCGATAAAATTAACGAAAGATCACGAACATTACAGTGAATTCTACTTTCAACACATTGATTTTATCATTTTTATTGGAAACAACTTTCACGTGTACTTTAATGATCTAACCAACATGAAATCTCGCTCTATGATTTGAAGTCAAAGTCATCGTAATTGGTAGGATATTGACTTTTTTCATGTTTCTCACGTTTGTGACTTCAATAAAAAGGTTCGAATATAATAAATTTTGATAACATAAAAAGGATCAGGTGATATATATA
>WNGS01125537.1:0-15353 GCA_020271785.1 Procambarus virginalis | reverse complement strand
GGGGATGGGGGAGTGGGTGAATGATTTGTAGGAGGATGGGGGATGGGGAGGTGGGGATTGGTGTCAAGGTTGGAGGGACAGGGAAGGGTAGCTGTGGCTCAGCACACCAACACGTGGCCACATACAGCTAATATGATTGGTGTCCAGGTTGGAGGGACAGGGAAGGGTAGCTGTGGCTCAGCACACCAACACGTGGCCACATACAGCTAATATGATTGGTGTCCAGGTTGGAGGGACAGGGAAGGGTAGCTGTGGCTCAGCACACCAACACGTGGCCACATACAGCTAATATGATTGGTGTCCAGGTTGGAGGGACAGGGAAGGGTAGCTGTGGCTCAGCACACCAACACGTGGCCGCATACAGCTAATATGATTGGTGTCCAGGTTGAGGGACAGGGAAGGGTAGCTGTGGCTCAGCACACCAACACGTGGCCACATACAGCTAATATGATTGGTGTCAAGGTTGGAGGGACAGGGAAGGGTAGCTGTGGCTCAGCACACCAACACGTGGCCGCATACAGCTAATATGATTGGTGTCCAGGTTGGAGGGACAGGGAAGGGTAGCTGTGGCTCAGCACACCAACACGTGGCCGCATACAGCTAATATGATTGGTGTCCAGGTTGGAGGGACAGGGAAGGGTAGCTGTGGCTCAGCACACCAACACGTGGCCGCATACAGCTAATATGATTGGTGTCAAGGTTGGAGGGACAGGGAAGGGTAGCTGTGGCTCAGCACACCAACACGTGGCCGCATACAGCTAATATGATTGGTGTCAAGGTTGGAGGGACAGGGAAGGGTAGCTGTGGCTCAGCACACCAACACGTGGCCACATACAGCTAATATGATTGGTGTCAAGGTTGGAGGGACAGGGAAGGGTAGCTGTGGCTCAGCACACCAACACGTGGCCGCATACAGCTAATATGATTGGTGTCAAGGTTGGAGGGACAGGGAAGGGTAGCTGTGGCTCAGCACACCAACACGTGGCCGCATACAGCTAATATGCAATTAAACATGATTTCTCTTGTAATCAATAAGTTACTGTTTTAACAAGGTGTAAAACATTGATCGAAAATTAATTGTTTATGAAACATTTGCCATCAAATCTGCATTTGCAACATATTTATTGTATATATGATCAATTCCTAATATCAAACTGAAAATTCTTAAAATCGTGCGAAAGCGCCAAAATATTGCCTAAATCGTCGATATTGTATTTAAATCACCTTAAGTAAATAAGAATAACAAAGGTCATAATTTTGATAAATTCAATGATTTTTAGTACAAATCAAAATACGAGAAAACTCGCTAAAAACTCAATATATTATGTAGTTCTGAGATTTCTAGGTCAAATCACATAACGTGAGAAAGCATGATATATTATCAAAATATTATATTCGTACTTTTTTACTTGAAGTAAAAAAACCGTGAGAATCATGAGAAAACGTAAATATCTTACCAATTACAATGATTTTGACTTCAAATCATGAAGCGAGATTTCCTGTAGTTTAGATGATTAAAGTACACGTGAAAATGTTGTTTCCAATACAAATAATAAAATCATTGTGTTTTAAATAGCATTCACTGTAATGTTCATGATTTTACTTTAATTTTATCGAAAGAAAATGTCCACTAAAAACAGCTCCATTCCGGATGAAACGTCGAAATATGCAAAAAAACCAATTACGGGCTATTCATTGCCGTGCCACCTTTTGGGTGGCTACAGCGATGTCGTCCAGGTAGGCATAGGCAAATGCTTACCGTTTGGACTTTGCAATGCCCCCAGCTACCTTCCAGCGAGCTGTCAACCTCGTCATCCAAGGTCTTGACGACACCTATGTCTACCTGGACGACATCGCTGTAACGACCAACTCGTGGGAAGAACATCTACACCGGCTGCAACGACTATTCTACAAGCTTCTCCAGGCTGGTCTCACCATTATTTTGGCAAGTCCACATATGCTAAAAGTAAAGTGAAACATCATGGTCATGTTATAGGCAGCTGAAGCTTAGCATCTTTAGACATACATGTTCAAGCTATTCAACAATATCCACAGCCTATTTCTGGTGAGCAACTTATATGATTCCTGGGACTAGCGTTCTATTATCGTAGGTTCTGTCGGAACTTCATCATAGCTGCCACACCTTTAATTAACCTTACCAGCCCTAAAAGGAAATATATTTAGACCAACTCACAATCCATTGCCCTCGAACAATTGAAATCTTTGCTGTGTACTAATCTTATTCTCGCCTCGCCAGATGTGAAATAGCCCTTCATCCTTAATGTTGATGCCAGCAACACCGGGATTGCGGGTGTCCTGATTCATCAGCAGGAGGGACAAACCCTACCAGTCAGCTACTACAACTTCAAGCTGAAGCCTCATCAACAAAACTACAGCACTATAAAGAAGGAGCTACTCGCCATCGTCCTATGCTTGCAACGATATGAACCTTGCCTTTAAGGAAACTAACCCATCACATTCTATTCGGACCACAATCCTTTTTCATTTCTTACAACAAGCCCAATCATGCAACCAGCGTCTACTTCGTTGGGCCTTGTACCTACAAAATTACAACTTCCAGACCTTCAACATCAAAGGATCGGACAACATACTTGAAAACGTACTATCACGTGTTCATGAAGTGGAACCTCCCGCTTCTCACCTCCTTACAACATCGACATCTCAGGTAATTGGAAAAGACTTCAGGGAGATACTGTCACGTGAATCCCCTGAATAGCAGTGGAACTGCCTTTTCATCTCATCTCACATGTCTTCATACTGGAAGTACACCTCTATGACGATCAAGATAAGTCATCAGACATGCCACACGCTTCACCAGCCCGTACCAACCTAGTGCCTGGCACGACTCGTCGGCAAGTGAGGTGCCTCCGCTAACCAGTAGTTAGCCTTCGCAAACAAGCAGTTTGCGAAGGCTAACAATCATTCAATTCAATAATCAACTATCCTTCAACTATCAGTTGTACAGTCTCTACACAATGGTGTGCCAGCCACAAACTAGCAGCTTGCTACCCGTGCTTGTTACCAACTTGCCTTGACACCGGAAGTGACATCATCACCGCCCGGCTATATTAAGGACACCGCCACCCACGGGAGACCACGGGAGACATCTCCTGTCCACGAGGCTAACCATAGCCCGTGCTTCTTGCCCAGCTCCTGTGCCAGGTAAGTTACGGGCTCACCATAGCCCGTGCTACTTGGAACTTGTTCCGAGTAGCTGAATCTATAACAACTATAACAACCTTGGGAGAGGAGAGACATCTCCTGTCACGCAGGGTACAGTCGCACCTCCATAGATCTCCAGTGTCAGCTCTTGATACTGGTAATGGCTCAAAAGGGCCACCACTTACGGGATATTCATGCCCGTGCCACCTTTTGGGTGGCTTAATCTTTATCAATCAATCCTTTGGAGAAGCTGGACACCCTCAGTAGTATAATTAGAGCCAGATAGGGACACTTAACAAACAATGGGAGGTACTTATCAAACAATGGACTCGGAGGCGGGGAGCCAGATAGGCCCACTTATCATACAAAGGAATCAGAGGCGGTGTGCCAGATAGGCCCACCTCAAATGTAGTCTACGGTGAGCTCTCACCATATTTCACTTACTCTGGGTATCTCCTTAAACACCTTGTCATTATTTAGTGCTAATTAAAGGAAATATAATCGAACAAGACTGAATGGTCCCTCCAGGTCTATATGCATATATGTCCGGAGCTATATAGGATATATATACTCAAAAGAAAAGAGGGTGAAAAGAAATAACACTTGTTTTATACAATATATTAACAAAAGTACATAGTGGCTTAAACGTAGTCGTAATCTAATTCCCCCCATAATATTGATTAACTAGACCCCTCCTCCGTGCCCACAGGTCCGTTGTGGGGTCTTCCTCCTCCTCCTGGGGTGACGATGATGACAATGAGTCATCATCCAGAGGGAGAAAGGAGTGTTGTGGTTCTTCCTCACCTAGTGGGGTGCTGACGTCATAGTGTTCCTCACCTAGTGGGGTGCTGACGTCATAGTGTTCCTCACCTAGTGGGGTGCTGACGTCATAGTGTTCCTCACCTAGTGGGGTGCTGACGTCATAGTGTTCCTCACCTAGTGGGGTGCTGACGTCATAGTGTTCCTCACCTAGTGGGGTGCTGACGTCATAGTGTTCCTCACCTAGTGGGGTGCTGACGTCATAGTGTTCCTCCCTAGTGGGGTGCTGACGTCATAGTGTTCCTCACCTAGTGGGGTGCTGACGTCATAGTGTTCCTCACCTAGTGGGGTGCTGACGTCATAGTGTTCCTCACCTAGTGGGGTGCTGACGTCATAGTGTTCCTCACCTAGTGGGGTGCTGACGTCATAGTGTTCCTCACCTAGTGGGGTGCTGACGTCATAGTGTTCCTCACCTAGTGGGGTGCTGACGTCATAGTGTTCCTCACCTAGTGGGGTGCTGACGTCATAGTGTTCCTCACCTAGTGGGGTGCTGACGTCATAGTGTTCCTCACCTAGTGGGGTGCTGACGTCATAGTGTTCCTCACCTAGTGGGGTGCTGACGTCATAGTGTTCCTCACCTAGTGGGGTGCTGACGTCATAGTGTTCCTCACCTAGTGGGGTGCTGACGTCATAGTGTTCCTCACCTAGTGGGGTGCTGACGTCATAGTGTTCCTCACCTAGTGGGGTGCTGACGTCATAGTGTTCCTCACCTAGTGGGGTGCTGACGTCATAGTGTTCCTCACCTAGTGGGGTGCTGACGTCATAGTGTTCCTCACCTAGTGGGGTGCTGACGTCATAGTGTTCCTCACCTAGTGGGGTGCTGACGTCATAGTGTTCCTCACCTAGTGGGGTGCTGACGTCATAGTGTTCCTCACCTAGTGGGGTGCTGACGTCATAGTGTTCCTCACCTAGTGGGGTGCTGACGTCATAGTGTTCCTCACCTAGTGGGGTGCTGACGTCATAGTGTTCCTCACCTAGTGGGGTGCTGACGTCATAGTGTTCCTCACCTAGTGGGGTGCTGACGTCATAGTGTTCCTCACCTAGTGGGGTGCTGACGTCATAGTGTTCCTCACCTAGTGGGGTGCTGACGTCATAGTGTTCCTCACCTAGTGGGGTGCTGACGTCATAGTGTTCCTCACCTAGTGGGGTGCTGACGTCATAGTGTTCCTCACCTAGTGGGGTGCTGACGTCATAGTGTTCCTCACCTAGTGGGGTGCTGACGTCATAGTGTTCCTCACCTAGTGGGGTGCTGACGTCATAGTGTTCCTCACCTAGTGGGGTGCTGACGTCATAGTGTTCCTCACCTAGTGGGGTGCTGACGTCATAGTGTTCCTCACCTAGTGGGGTGCTGACGTCATAGTGTTCCTCACCTAGTGGGGTGCTGACGTCATAGTGTTCCTCACCTAGTGGGGTGCTGACGTCATAGTGTTCCTCACCTAGTGGGGTGCTGACGTCATAGTGTTCACTCTCACTGGAATGGTGTTGTCCTTCCTCTCCTTGTGGCTCGATGACGTCATCACTTTCACTCCCAGCGGTCACCCCTTGGGCTGAGGGGGATGGGTGGGGCTCAGGTGGTATGTCTGGATGACCATAGCCTAGGCTTTTGTATTTATTTAGGTAATAGCGTTTATCATCAAATGCACTCAAACCTCGTTTAGAATTATGGGTGGAGACAATTTGCCCTTCTACATTCCTAATTTGGGAATATTGGAAAGTATTTACTACTCCATTACTGTGTAGGGTCTCTTTAAAATGGTTATGTGTTAAAGATCTTTGCACAGCACGGGGGATACCCTTAGCCGTAATGGAATTTGAATTGTCATGCAACAGCAAACTATACATTTTGGGCTTGAGAGCTACAACTTCAAGGATGTGTCTGTCTGAAACCTCTGACTTTAAAAGTCCTAGAACACCCTTCTTAGTAGGATCATATAAGGAGTGAAAATTACTTGTGTCCATCCACGATTTAAGGGGTTCTTTCCCCATCTCGATTAAGACATCTTCAGTCATTAAACTGAAGATGAAGCTATCGGTATCGCTGTATATCAGTGCTGCCCTATCTGTATAGTGCTTCTTAAGTACCCTGTACCAAAAATGGTACATACTGTATTTTGCTAGCTCAAGAATCTGGAACCCAATGTAATTAGGGTGAGTAATTTTAATGAATGGTCTGGAACTGACGGACAATAATTTATTGTCACCTAAATGCACCATACGTTTAAAGCGAGGATTCTTCACCTCACGTAAAAATGCCCTAGCAGAAGTCACTAGTTTGGTGTCAATGGCATAACGGGCTGGGTTCAATAGTGTTTTACCAAAAACACTATTTGTTAGTAATTTAAATAGTGTTTTCCTATCGTTACTAGTGGAGGCATTTCTATTGTTAACGTTGGTGTTAACAAATTCTGCCATAAAATCTGACTGGTGGAACTCGTAAATGGCGTGTATAGTCTCTACTTCAAGTCCTATCTCAATAAATAGCTGTAAGAGGTGTAGAGATATGAAATAATGTTTTTTGGGGAGATGATCCCCAACCAGCTTAATATTTTTTTAGGGAGCTTTGTAATGTTATTAGTTTCCAGAAGTCCCTTACTAAATGGTGAGATATCCTCCATACTTATCCCCCTATGGTGTAAACAAAGGGGTAGATCATCTGTTAGTCTAGCTATTTCAGGTCTTATGTGTTTGGTGTCAATTAAGAGCCAGTACCCTTTGTTAGAAGAGAATGGCTGTTCTGTCATTATCTTCCCTTCACTAATGAAGGAGTTCATCTCATCAGATGACAACCTTCTTAGACCCCCATAGGGTAATTTCTTAGTCATACAACTCCCGTAAAGAGAGTTGTAATCTAAATATAGTAAGAAAGAAGAACTATCCTCCTGAGGGTTAAAAGATGGGTTGACATAGTGGTTGTTAGCTCTGACGTAACTCCTAACTGCAGTTGTAAAACCTCCTCGTATGTTTTGTGACAAGAGATTGTGTAACGTGACATCTGCACTTAACTCCAATGATATTTTGCTGCTTTTCAAGAAGCAGTCGTAGGAGTAGCCCGGGAGGCTACAGTAATGAGTCATTTCTAAAGAATAGATATCATTTAGAATTACCCTATGGTGAGTAAAAATGTCAGCTAGTAAGCCTACGTCACACCTCAAATAAACTAGGAGGTAATCCTTTAAGGAGTTACATCCTGTTGCCTCCCATACTAATTTAGAATGTCTATATTCCTCCAAGGTGATGGTTGATTTGTTTAGGGAGCTGTAAAACATTTCAATAGGGGGAAGTGTTGCATCATTAAAGCAGCTGATTTTTGTGGCATATTCATAAGGGAAAAACTGTTTTCCCGCTAAGAGTAGGTTATGACTCTCTTCGGGTAAACCTTCTATCATTGAGTGAGTGAATGTTAAGGGGCTGGCTGAATCAATGTGGGTCTTTGCTAGGGACGAAAGACTGCCCGTAATAAAAGCCAGTGAATCAAGAAATTTAAGGTTGCCTATTTCCACCTTAAGATATTTAGTCCCCTGTCTCATGAGGATATTGCTCTTAATATTTGAACCCATGGCAAACTCCCTCAAAATTAAGCCCATGTCGTAAGACATATTGTGGGCAATTAGGACTAAACTCTCTAGAGCATTCTTGTGGCGAAGGTTGCAGTAATTACATAGAGCTCCAATATAATTGAGCTTTTCCCTAAGGTGATCATGATGTTGAACCTTGAAATTGGTGTGGGTATATACCTCTTCACAAAACTGACAGTGAGTTTGTCTCCTAAAATGAACCATATCCTCAAGAGACATGTCTATTTTATATTTGGGCAGGGTAGATTTGATAATTTCCCATTTGGTGGCAACTCGCTCCATGAAATGTGTGACACTGTCTGTTGCGGTGGTGGATTTGGTGGTGCTACCGCTGACGAACCACCCAACCCACAACTCGACAAATGCTCATATTTCACTAAGAGATCACACTAGGCACTTGTGGCCCTTGGAGAGGGGCTCAACGTCACACGTTTAGGGGATGCGGCTCCAACACGCAGCCTTGTTGTCACGTGCACACACCCACTCGAGCCGCTGTGACTCCCCACTCTCTCCTTATGGAATATGACCTCCTCAATCCCCTTTATCTTACTAGACTTCTGTCTTACCCTGTCCACAGCAGTGGTTTCTGTTTCTTGCTCTCTCTCTCTCTCCTTCTTTACTATTTCCTGGGAAGCCTCACTGGGACAAGTGCAAACACCAGCAAATTTGAATACATTTACTGGACGAAGTACATAACAATACACGCATACATATAATAATAATGATGAATCCTATACTCTGTACTATTATAATCAGGTTGCACTCCAACACCATCAGAACTCTATCCTCAGCTGCTAAGTGGTATCCTATCTCTTGGTATTACCTAATGTTATCAACCTCCTCAAGTAGATTAAGTCTTACAATATAATGTTACACTACCATCAAGAGAATGTATACATATATATATACCTATAAACACATATAAGGCAAATCAGCATTTGAATGCAATAACATATATATATATATCAGTATAAATGATCCGTGCCACACAACGAATCAATCGACCATTCTATCAGTCTTAGAATACATATATATCTGTAGGTACTCCTGCCTACGTCTGTAACTCTAAACTTCAATATACACTTCTTGGCACATAAATGGCAAACGATCACTCACCTCTCACTGCGTCGTTCACGCTAATGACAAACACTCTCACCTCCATGCAAGTGATCAGTTAGAACTATTTCACTACCCTGACAACTTCAGGTTCCTCAGGGCTTAAACACCAGGATCCTCTGCAGCTCCTCCAGGCTGCTACCATGAAGATTCCTTGAACAACTATGGTGCTTCCCTAATCCTATTAGGATCATCCACAGCTCTCCTGGCTGCTGCACCATAAAGTTTCCTCGAATAACTGTGGTACTTCACCACCTCTGCAGAAGCACGTGACACTCCTCACTGCTTCTCCTCACAGCTCAGGTCCTCTCCTCCCTGCCTTGGAGTCTCACCAACTACTCCTTCTGTGCTGGCTTCCAAGTCCTCAGCAACTTCTTCCCCAAAGACAAACCTGCAACCCATTTGCATTCCAATAAATTGTTTCCCTTTTTAACACATAAACAAAATTAATCATACAACATCTTTGTCTCCAATCTCTATCTGTCCTCTACATTTAATGAGAGTGGACTCCCCCGTGGGCGAGTCCATGCGCCACCTCGCTGGGCGAGCCTCACTCACGCCGGGAGGGGCCTCCTCCCTCAGGAGCCGGGCTCCTTCAGTTGCCCGCCAGCGCTCAGAGAAGATGGACGTCGCTCCGCGCTCCTCCCACTTCACTCTCTTATTTTAGGCTTTCTGCCATACCAAAACATTTCTAATTTGAAAATAAACATCGCTACTGTCGCTGGGCACACGACCAACTACAAGCAAACACTATGAACTGGCTTAAATCGGGCTTACCACAGATTATCTGGTCGAGGGCGCTTCTCCCTCTGACAACGTCTGACCAGGGCGCTTGTCACAGCCCACAAAACTGTCTCTGGGCGGCTTAATACTCTCTCCTCGCCGTCCAGGACTTGAGACCACACGTCCTCAGCTCGACTCAACAGCTGGAACGTCTGCACCTTCTCTTCTCTTGGAGATAATATCGCTAGGGGTCCCTTCTGGCGGGAGCTCGACGAAGCGCGGCCTCTCCCCTGCGATGTCTGGCCTCAAGTGAGGTCATCGCCCTCCACAAGCGAGCCTCACGCCCCCAGTAACTTGTCCACATCTTCCAACAAGTCATTTATCTGTTTTTCTAGTCCATTGCCCATAATCTCAAACTTTTATATAAATGCAACACACTATTTTACATCTGTGTTATCGCCTCTATAATTCTGGACCTTCCAGTTAGGTCAGGCTTGCTGAATAACTCTCAAAGGGTGAGACTCGTTTCTCCTGTAGGCTGAGATCATAACACTCCCCTCCCCTTATTTTTGAGAGTTATTCCAGTGGCAAAGCTCGGGATACTACATCCGCCACCGCACTGTCTCGTTCTCCAACCGATTGGTTCGACCGGTTGATCTGCTTACGTACTCTTAGGGTCTACAACTACTTCATTGCACCTTGCAACATCTGGCTCACAACTCGCCCGAAACATGATCTTCTCACAAACGATTTGACTTCCCTGACACCTCTTGGCTAGGCTGTCCTCCTTGGACGCCTGCACTCCATCGGTCAACTCTACTTATTGTTTCCACCCTCCGTTTCCTTGTCTTCTTCTCTTCACGTCCAGAGTCAGACATCTACTGTCTGTACCTCCTCTGTCGTCTTCACACTTCCATATACTGCCATTATACTTTCGTCTCCTGCCATCATACTTCACTCCCTCGTCTTCACCGACGATCCTTCCTCTCGTCTCCTCATTTATCCGAGACCTCATCCTGTTTGACTTCCATCGAGTCCTCGGCTTTCTTCTACTCCTCCATGCTTGTATCATCATCCTCTTCTCACACTTCTCGCCTCTATACAACTCCATTTCTTCTCCTTCAACTCTTCTTTGTTCCCTAAAGTTTCTCCGAGCCCTGTACTACATCCAACAGCACTCGATCGTACATGTTGCTTTACCTCTCCTAGAGTGCTCGTAAGCATCTCTCCACACATACTGTCTCTTCTCCTTCCATTTTCTCGGCTATCATTCTTCTTCACTATCTCTCCTCCGCGTTTTCTGTGAAACATGTCAACTCCTGACATCTCAAACAACTTAACTCTACTATCCAAATGCCTCTGTGCTCGTGGACCACTTGACGCTCTACTCCCGTCCTCAGTATGTCCACATCCTTCCTCACTTCTGCTCAGCACAGTTGCATTCACCTTCCGACCCTTAATTTCAGCAGGCTGGGGTCTACTCAGGTTCGCTCTCTTCACATGATTTTTCTTTGGCTGGGCCATCTTCACTTTTGGCCTCACCGAGACTTCATCTTCCTGAGCTGGACCTTCATCAAACAGCCACGCTATATCTACGTCGATATCTTCTACCGGCTGAATAGACACTGTCTCATCTTCTCCAGCGTCTTCCTCGTCGGCTACCTCTGCCTTCATCACTACCGAGACAGGGTACTCAATGGCTTGGCGGTCTCCTGACTCATCTCCTCGGATGTCAGTCAGGTTCACACTCTCAGGTGTCCCACCCGTGCCGTGGCCTTCTGGGCACTCCTCTGGCACAGTCTCCGCTATGACTCTTGGCAACACCTTTGTCCCGCCCAAGTCATTCCCCAGGATCATTTGGACTCCTGGAACAGGTATGTCGGGGCACACTCCCAACATCACCTCCGCCGACACATATTCCGACCTTAGCTGGACAGTACAAACGGGCATGTCACTCTCAGACAATAACCCATATACTTTCATCTTTCTCCTGCCAGCTAACCGTCGATCATTCCCAATCAGGCTTCTCGCAATCACGCTCTGATTAGCTCCGGTATCTCTTAAGATACCAACTTCTACCTCAGGTTGGCCTCCTATACTGATCCAACCTTTACTTATGAACGGCCTATACCTCTCGTTCACTAAGTTCACCATCTGTGGTTTGTCTCGGAACACATTAGTATATTTACTTCGGGGGTCACACATGGCCAGGGTCACAATTCTCTTGCCCTGCCGACAATCTCGCATCACGTGACCCAATCCGTTACAGTTGTAACATCGCACCTGGGAAAAGTATCTTCTATATGTACCAGAGTGGTTCTGACTTTGTCCACTCGCATGAGAGTTCCTCGGGCCAGGTACACTACTTGCACTCTGTGGGGCTTTACTGGACTCTTGATTTCCTGGATAATGATTTGTTTCTCGTTTAGCTCCTTCATCTTCACTTTCAGACGAAGTGCGCGACCTACTCTTCTGAGTTTTAGGGTACTTACGTTTATCCGCCCATTTATCAAAATTCTTCTCACCCCAGACTCTTCTGGGTCTTTCGTAATTTCTTCCTCCCCAGGCTCCACTGGATCTGCCATTGCTGCGTCTCACCTCATTCTTCACTCTGTTCTCCCTCAAGCTCTTATATGCTTCCGTAATCATGTCCGCCCTATCTGCGGCATCTCTCACCTCCTTTATCCCTGCTTCTTGGATCTTGAACTTTGTTTCGGGATGCATCATCTCCAAGAACTTCTCCATGACCATCAATTGCTTCAGGTCAGCGTAAGATCCAACTCCAGCAGCTTCAATCCACTTCTGGAATCGTCTTTCCAGATCCCTTGCTGTCTCAGCAAACGTACATGCTCCACTTTGATCATCTCTCTGAAACGCTTCCTATAAGCTTCTGGGGTTAACTGGAACGAGCGCAATATGCTGCTCTTTACTGTGGCATAATCCTGGCACTCTTCTAGAGACAATTGGGTGTAAGCCTCCTGGCTGCACCGGTCAATCTTAACTGGACCAGCTGGGCCCATTCCTCCTGTGGCCATTCCTTGATGCTGGCCACCTTCTCAAAGTGCTCGAAAAAGCTCTCTGCCTCTTCTGGAACAAACAAGGGAATGTCCTTCTCCCTAACCCTAACATCTGGTGAGCGTGATACCTGGGTGGTGCTCTCTGGCAACCCATGTTCGATCCTTTGCTCAGCCAAGGTTCTATTCGCTTCTATTTCCATTTGTTTTGTTCTCTCCTTTTCTTTTTCCACCTCTAGTTCCAACTCCAGTTCCCTTATTCTGGTTTTCTCTTTTTCTTTTTCCTGTTCCAACTCCAGTCCCTTACTCTGGTTTTCTCTTTTTCTTTCTCGGCTTCATTTTTCATCTGGAGTTCTAATTCATCTTTTCCAGCTGGAACTGCCTCTCCTCGCTGCATCTGGAGCTCTAACTGGAATCTCTCCAAACTCCTATTCCGGCTACTCCTGCTACTGCGGCTACTTTGCTGCTCCTACTCGATCCCTGGGATCTCACTTCATCCAGCCCATCATCCTCCTTTCCACTTTCAGCTCCTCTCTGGGCTCCTAGCTCTGCCGCTTCGCTTTTGGCTCTTAACTGCCTAAGGATCTCATCCTTCATCCCAGCCACTTTAGATGCTTTCAACCTAAAGCCACACTTTTCTGCTATCTGTTTTAATTGATCCCTCGTGCAACCTTCCAAGTCCTCAGGCTTGCCTGATTCCACAAATGCTTGCACCTTATCCATCTTGTCCTGTGAGTCTTCCCAAGAGAGAGAATATACACCTGCGGTCACACAGTTTATCTATTTCAGCAAGGGTGTACAAATCCACTCTTGGACAGGGTGTGGGTGTGTCAGTTCACTCTCCCGGACAGGCCCCCAATTTGTTGCGATGGTGGATTTGGTGGTGCTACCGCTGACGAACCACCCAACCCACAACTCGACAAATGCTCATATTTCACTAAGAGATCACACTAGGCACTTGTGGCCTTGGAGAGGGGCTCAACGTCACACGTTTAGGGGATGCGGCTCCAACACGCAGCCTTGTTGTCACGTGCACACACCCACTCGAGCCGCTGTGACTCCCCACTCTCTCCTTATGGAATATGACCTCCTCAATCCCCTTTATCTTACTAGACTTCTGTCTTACCCTGTCCACAGCAGTGGTTCCTGTTTCTTGCTCTCTCTCTCTCTCCTTCTTTACTATTTCCTGGGAAGCCTCACTGGGACAAGTGCAAACACCAGCAAATTTGAATACATTTACTGGACGAAGTACATAACAATACACGCATACATATAATAATAATGATGAATCCTATACTCTGTACTATTATAATCAGGTTGCACTCCAACACCATCAGAACTCTATCCTCAGCTGCTAAGTGGTATCCTATCTCTTGGTATTACCTAATTATCAACCTCCTCAAGTAGATTAAGTCTTACAATATAATGTACACTACCATCAAGAGAATGTATACATATATATATACTATAAACACATATAAGGCAAATCAGCATTTGAAAGCAATAACATACATATATATATATCAGTATAAATGATCCGTGCCACACAACGAATCAATCGACCATTCTATCAGTCTTAGAATACATATATATGTAGGTACTCCTGCCTACGTCTGTAACTCTAAACTTCAATATACACTTCTTGGCACATAAATGGCAAACGATCACTCACCTCTCACTGCGTCGTTCACGCTAATGACAAACACTCTCACCTCCATACAAGTGATCAGTTAGAACTATTTCACTACCCTGACAACTTCAGGTTCCTCAGGGCTTAAACACCAGGATCCTCTGCAGCTCCTCCAGGCTGCTACCATGAAGATTCCTTGAACAACTATGGTGCTTCCCTACTCCTATTAGGATCATCCACAGCTCTCCTGGCTGCTGCACCATAAATTTCCTCGAATAACTGTGGCACTTCACCACCTCTGCAGAAGCACGTGACACTCCTCACTGCTTCTTCATAGCTCGGGTCCTCTCCTCCCCTGCCTGGAGTTCTCATCAACCACTCCTCTGTGCTGGCTTCCAAGTCCTCAGCAACTTCTTCCCAAAGACAAACCTGCAACCCATTTGCATTCCAATAAATTGTTTCCCTTTTAAACATAAACAAAATTAATCATACAACATCTTTGTCTCCAATCTCTATCTGTCCTCTACATTTAATGAGAGTGGACTCCCCCGTGGGCGAGTCCATGCGCCACCTCGCTGGGCGAGCCTCACTCACGCTGGGAGGGGCCTCCTCCTCAGGAGCCGGGCTCCTTCAGTTGCCCGCCAGCGCTCAGAGAAGATGGACGTCGCTCAGCGCTCCTCCACTTCACTCTTATTTTAGGCTTTCTGCCATACCAAAACATTTCTAATTTGAAATAAACATCGCTACTGTCGCTGGGCACACGACCAACTACAAGCAAACACTATGAACTGGCTTAAATCGGGCTTACCACAGATTATCTGGTCGAGGGCGCTTTCCCTCTGACAACGTCTGACCAGGGCGCTTGTCACAGCCCACAAAACTGTCTCTGGGCGGCTTAATACTCTCTCCTCGCCGTCCAGGACTTGAGACCACACGTCCTCAGCTCGACTCAACAGCTGGAACGTCTGCACCTTCTCTTCTCTTGGAGATAATATCGCTAGGGGTCCTTCTGGCGGGAGAGCTCGACGAAGCGCGGCCTCTCCCCTGCGATGTCTGGCCTCAAGTGAGGTCATCGCCATCCACAAGCGAGCCTCACGCCCCAGTAACTTGTCCACATCTTCCAACAAGTCATTTATCTGTTTTCTAGTCCATTGCCCATAATCTCAAACTTTTATATAAATTCAACACACTATTTACATCTGTGTTATCGCTCTATAATTTCTGGACCTTCCAGTTAGGTCAGGCTTGCTGAATAACTCTCAAAGGGGTGAGACTCGTTTCTCTGCAGGCTGA
>WNGS01125534.1:58210-82773 GCA_020271785.1 Procambarus virginalis | reverse complement strand
ACTACCACAGTGGTACAGTGGTATACACACACTACCACAGTGGTACAGTGGTAGTACACACACACTACCACAGTGGTACAGTGGTAGTACACACACGCACACTACCACAGTGGTACAGTGGTAGTACACACACACACTACCACAGTGGTACAGTAGTAGTACACACACCACTACCACAGTGGTACAGTGGTAGTACACACACACACTACCACAGTGGTACAGTGGTACTACACACACACATACCACAGTGGTACAGTGGTAGTACACACACACTACCACAGTGGTATAGTGGTAGTACACACACACACTACCACAGTGGTACAGTGGTAGTACACACACACACCTACACAGTGGTACAGTGGTAGTATACCACACACTACCACAGTGGTACAGTGGTAGTACACACACACTACTGCCACAGTGGTACAGTGGTAGTACACACACACTACCACAGTGGTACAGTGGTAGTACACACACACTACCACAGTGGTACAGTGGTAGTACACACATACTACCACAGTGGTACAGTGGTACTACACACACACACTACCACAGTGGTACAGTGGTAGTACACACACACACACCACAGTGGTACAGTGGTACTACACACACACTACCACAGTGGTACAGTGGTAGTACACACACACACTACCACAGTGGTACAGTGGTAGTACACACACACTACCACAGTGGTACAGTGGTAGTACACACACACTACCACAGTGGTACAGTGGTAGTACACACACACACTACCACAGTGGTACAGTGGTAGTACACACACACACTACACAGTGGTACAGTGGTAGTACACACACACTACCACAGTGGTACAGTGGTAGTACACCACACACTACCACAGTGGTACAGTGGTAGTACACACACACTACCACAGTGGTACAGTGGTAGTACACACACACTACCACAGTGGTACAGTGGTAGTACACACACTACCACAGTGGTACAGTGGTATACACACACACACTACCACAGTGGTACAGTGGTAGTACACACACTACCACAGTGGTACAGTGGTAGTACACACACACTACCACAGTGGTACAGTGGTAGTACACACACACTACCACAGTGGTACAGTGGTAGTACACACACACACACTACCACAGTGGTACAGTGGTAGTACACACACACTACCACAGTGGTACAGTGGTAGTACACACACACTACCACAGTGGTACAGTGGTAGTACACACACACTACCACAGTGGTACAGTGGTACTACACACACACTACCACAGTGGTACAGTGGTAGTACACACACTACCACAGTGGTACAGTGGTAGTACACACACACACTACCACAGTGGTACAGTGGTAGACACACACACACTACCACAGTGGTACAGTGGTAGTACACACACATACTACCACAGTGGTACAGTGGTAGTACACACACACACTACCACAGTGGTACAGTGGTAGTACACACACACACTACCACAGTGGTACAGTGGTAGTACACACACACTACCACAGTGGTACAGTGGTAGTACACACACACTACCACAGTGGTACAGTGGTAGTACACACACACACTACCACAGTGGTACAGTGGTAGTACACACACACACTACCACAGTGGTACAGTGGTAGTACACACACATACTACCACAGTGGTACAGTGGTAGTACACACACACTACCACAGTGGTACAGTGGTAGTACACACACACTACCACAGTGGTACAGTGGTAGTACACACACACTACCACAGTGGTACAGTGGTAGTACACACACACACTACCACAGTGGTACAGTGGTAGTACACACACACTACCACAGTGGTACAGTGGTAGTACACACACACTACCACAGTGGTACAGTGGTAGTACACACACACACTACCACAGTGGTACAGTGGTAGTACACACACACTACCACAGTGGTACAGTGGTAGTACACACACACACTACCACAGTGGTACAGTGGTAGTACACACACTACCACAGTGGTACAGTGGTAGTACACACACACTACCACAGTGGTACAGTGGTAGTACACACACACTACCACAGTGGTACAGTGGTAGTACACACACACTACCACAGTGGTACAGTGGTAGTACACACACACACTACCACAGTGGTACAGTGGTAGTACACACACACTACCACAGTGGTACAGTGGTAGTACACACACACTACCACAGTGGTACAGTGGTAGTACACACACACTACCACAGTGGTACAGTGGTAGTACACACACACACTACCACAGTGGTACAGTGGTAGTACACACACACTACCACAGTGGTACAGTGGTAGTACACACACACACTACCACAGTGGTACAGTGGTAGTACACACACACTACCACAGTGGTACAGTGGTAGTACACACACACACTACCACAGTGGTACAGTGGTACTACACACACACACTACCACAGTGGTACAGTGGTAGTACACACACACTACCACAGTGGTACAGTGGTAGTACACACACACTACCACAGTGGTACAGTGGTAGTACACACACACTACCACAGTGGTACAGTGGTAGTACACACACTACTACCACAGTGGTACAGTGGTACTACACACACACACTACCACAGTGGTACAGTGGTAGTACACACACACTACCACAGTGGTACAGTGGTAGTACACACACACTACCACAGTGGTACAGTGGTAGTACACACACACTACCACAGTGGTACAGTGGTAGTACACACACACTACCACAGTGGTACAGTGGTACTACACACACACACTACCACAGTGGTACAGTGGTAGTACACACACACTACCCCAGTGGTACAGTGGTAGTACACACACACACTACCACAGTGGTACAGTGGTAGTACACACACTACCACAGTGGTACAGTGGTACTACACACACACACTACCACAGTGGTACAGTGGTAGTACACACACACACTACCACAGTGGTACAGTGGTACTACACACACATACTACCACAGTGGTACAGTGGTAGTACACACACACTACCACAGTGGTACAGTGGTAGTACACACACACTACCACAGTGGTACAGTGGTAGTACACACACACTACCACAGTGGTACAGTGGTAGTACACACACACTACCACAGTGGTACAGTGGTAGTACACACACACTACCACAGTGGTACAGTGGTAGTACACACACACACTACCACAGTGGTACAGTGGTACTACACACACACCACAGTGGTACAGTGGTAGTACACACACACACTACCACAGTGGTACAGTGGTAGTACACACACACACTACCACAGTGGTACAGTGGTAGTACACACACACACTACCACAGTGGTACAGTGGTACTACACACACACACTACCACAGTGGTACAGTGGTAGTACACACACACTACCACAGTGGTACAGTGGTAGTACACACACACACTACCACAGTGGTACAGTGGTACTACACACACACACTACCACAGTGGTACAGTGGTAGTACACACACACTACCACAGTGGTACAGTGGTAGTACACACACACACTACCACAGTGGTACAGTGGTAGTACACACACACTACCACAGTGGTACAGTGGTACTACACACACACTACCACAGTGGTACAGTGGTAGTACACACACTACCACAGTGGTACAGTGGTAGTACACACACACTACCACAGTGGTACAGTGGTAGTACACACACACACTACCACAGTGGTACAGTGGTAGTACACACACACACTACCACAGTGGTACAGTGGTAGTACACACACACTACCACAGTGGTACAGTGGTAGTACACACACACACTACCACAGTGGTACAGTGGTACTACACACACACACTACCACAGTGGTACAGTGGTAGTACACACACACACTACCACAGTGGTACAGTGGTAGTACACACACACACTACCACAGTGGTACAGTGGTAGTACACACACACACACTACCACAGTGGTACAGTGGTAGTACACACACACACTACCACAGTGGTACAGTGGTAGTACACACACACTACCACAGTGGTACAGTGGTAGTACACACACACACTACCACAGTGGTACAGTGGTAGTACACACACACTACCACAGTGGTACAGTGGTAGTACACACACACTACCACAGTGGTACAGTGGTAGTACACACACACACTACCACAGTGGTACAGTGGTAGTACACACACACTACCACAGTGGTACAGTGGTACTACACACACATACTACCACAGTGGTACAGTGGTAGTACACACACACACTACCACAGTGGTACAGTGGTAGTACACACACACTACCACAGTGGTACAGTGGTAGTACACACACACTACCACAGTGGTACAGTGGTAGTACACACACACTACCACAGTGGTACAGTGGTAGTACACACACACACTACCACAGTGGTACAGTGGTAGTACACACACACTACCACAGTGGTACAGTGGTAGTACACACACACTACCACAGTGGTACAGTGGTAGTACACACACACACTACCACAGTGGTACAGTGGTAGTACACACACACACTACCACAGTGGTACAGTGGTAGTACACACACACTACCACAGTGGTACAGTGGTAGTACACACACTACCACAGTGGTACAGTGGTAGTACACACACACTACCACAGTGGTACAGTGGTAGTACACACACACTACCACAGTGGTACAGTGGTAGTACACACACACTACCACAGTGGTACAGTGGTAGTACACACACACTACCACAGTGGTACAGTGGTAGTACACACACACACACTACCACAGTGGTACAGTGGTAGTACACACACACTACCACAGTGGTACAGTGGTAGTACACACACACTACCACAGTGGTACAGTGGTAGTACACACACACTACCACAGTGGTACAGTGGTAGTACACACACACTACCACAGTGGTACAGTGGTAGTACACACACTACCACAGTGGTACAGTGGTAGTACCACACACACTACCACAGTGGTACAGTGGTAGTACACACACACACTACCACAGTGGTACAGTGGTAGTACACACACACTACCACAGTGGTACAGTGGTAGTACACACACACTACCACAGTGGTACAGTGGTAGTACACACACACTACCACAGTGGTACAGTGGTAGTACACACACACACTACCACAGTGGTACAGTGGTAGTACACACACACTACCACAGTGGTACAGTGGTAGTACACACACACTACCACAGTGGTACAGTGGTAGTACACACACACACTACCACAGTGGTACAGTGGTAGTACACACACACTACCACAGTGGTACAGTGGTAGTACACACACACACTACCCACAGTGGTACAGTGGTAGTACACACACACACTACCACAGTGGTACAGTGGTAGTACACACACACTACCACAGTGGTACAGTGGTAGTACACACACATACTACCACAGTGGTACAGTGGTAGTACACACACACACTACCACAGTGGTACAGTGGTAGTACACACACACTACCACAGTGGTACAGTGGTAGTACACACACACTACCACAGTGGTACAGTGGTAGTACACACACACTACCACAGTGGTACAGTGGTAGTACACACACTACCACAGTGGTACAGTGGTAGTACACACACACACTACCACAGTGGTACAGTGGTAGTACACACACACACTACCACAGTGGTACAGTGGTAGTACACACACACACTACCACAGTGGTACAGTGGTAGTACACACACACACTACCACAGTGGTACAGTGGTAGTACACACACACACTACCACAGTGGTACAGTGGTAGTACACACACACACTACCACAGTGGTACAGTGGTAGTACACACACACACTACCACAGTGGTACAGTGGTAGTACACACACACACTACCACAGTGGTACAGTGGTAGTACACACACACTACCACAGTGGTACAGTGGTATACACACACACACACTACCACAGTGGTACAGTGGTAGTACACACACACTACCACAGTGGTACAGTGGTAGTACACACACACTACCACAGTGGTACAGTGGTAGTACACACACACTACCACAGTGGTACAGTGGTAGTACACACACACCTACCACAGTGGTACAGTGGTAGTACACACACACTACCACAGTGGTACAGTGGTAGTACACACACACACACTACCACAGTGGTACAGTGGTAGTACACACACACACTACCACAGTGGTACAGTGGTAGTACACACACACTACCACAGTGGTACAGTGGTAGTACACACACCACTACCACAGTGGTACAGTGGTAGTACACACACACACTACCACAGTGGTACAGTGGTAGTACACACACACTACCACAGTGGTACAGTGGTAGTACACACACACTACCACAGTGGTACAGTGGTAGTACACACACACTACCACAGTGGTACAGTGGTAGTACACACACTACCACAGTGGTACAGTGGTAGTACACACACACTACCACAGTGGTACAGTGGTAGTACACACACACTACCACAGTGGTACAGTGGTAGTACACACACACTACCACAGTGGTACAGTGGTAGTACACACACACTACCACAGTGGTACAGTGGTAGTACACACACACTACCACAGTGGTACAGTGGTAGTACACACACACACTACCACAGTGGTACAGTGGTAGTACACACACACTACCACAGTGGTACAGTGGTAGTACACACACACTACCACAGTGGTACAGTGGTAGTACACACACACTACCACAGTGGTACAGTGGTAGTACACACACACTACCACAGTGGTACAGTGGTAGTACACACACACTACCACAGTGGTACAGTGGTAGTACACACACACTACCACAGTGGTACAGTGGTAGTACACACACACTACCACAGTGGTACAGTGGTAGTACACACACACTACCACAGTGGTACAGTGGTAGTACACACACACTACCACAGTGGTACAGTGGTAGTACACACACACTACCACAGTGGTACAGTGGTAGTACACACACACTACCACAGTGGTACAGTGGTAGTACACACACACACTACCACAGTGGTACAGTGGTAGTACACACACACTACCACAGTGGTACAGTGGTAGTACACACACACTACCACAGTGGTACAGTGGTAGTACACACACACTACCACAGTGGTACAGTGGTAGTACACACACACTACCACAGTGGTACAGTGGTAGTACACACACACTACCACAGTGGTACAGTGGTAGTACACACACACACTACCACAGTGGTACAGTGGTAGTACACACACACACTACCACAGTGGTACAGTGGTAGTACACACACACTACCACAGTGGTACAGTGGTAGTACACACACACTACCACAGTGGTACAGTGGTAGTACACACACACACTACCACAGTGGTACAGTGGTAGTACACACACACTACCACAGTGGTACAGTGGTAGTACACACACACTACCACAGTGGTACAGTGGTAGTACACACACACACTACCACAGTGGTACAGTGGTAGTACACACACACACTACCACAGTGGTACAGTGGTAGTACACACACACTACCACAGTGGTACAGTGGTAGTACACACACACTACCACAGTGGTACAGTGGTAGTACACACACACTACCACAGTGGTACAGTGGTAGTACACACACACACTACCACAGTGGTACAGTGGTAGTACACACACACACTACCACAGTGGTACAGTGGTAGTACACACACACTACCACAGTGGTACAGTGGTAGTACACACACACTACCACAGTGGTACAGTGGTAGTACACACACACTACCACAGTGGTACAGTGGTAGTACACACACACTACCACAGTGGTACAGTGGTAGTACACACACACACTACCACAGTGGTACAGTGGTACTACACACACACACTACCACAGTGGTACAGTGGTAGTACACACACACTACCACAGTGGTACAGTGGTAGTACACACACACTACCACAGTGGTACAGTGGTAGTACACACACACTACCACAGTGGTACAGTGGTAGTACACACACACACTACCACAGTGGTACAGTGGTAGTACACACACACTACCACAGTGGTACAGTGGTAGTACACACACACTACCACAGTGGTACAGTGGTAGTACACACACACTACCACAGTGGTACAGTGGTAGTACACACACACTACCACAGTGGTACAGTGGTAGTACACACACATTACCACAGTGGTACAGTGGTAGTACACACACACTACCACAGTGGTACAGTGGTAGTACACACACACTACCACAGTGGTACAGTGGTAGTACACACACACACTACCACAGTGGTACAGTGGTAGTACACACACACACTACCACAGTGGTACAGTGGTAGTACACACACACTACCACAGTGGTACAGTGGTAGTACACACACACTACCACAGTGGTACAGTGGTAGTACACACACACTACCACAGTGGTACAGTGGTAGTACACACACACTACCACAGTGGTACAGTGGTAGTACACACACACACTACCACAGTGGTACAGTGGTAGTACACACACACTACCACAGTGGTACAGTGGTAGTACACACACACTACCACAGTGGTACAGTGGTAGTACACACACACTACCACAGTGGTACAGTGGTAGTACACACACACACTACCACAGTGGTACAGTGGTAGTACACACACACACTACCACAGTGGTACAGTGGTAGTACACACACACTACCACAGTGGTACAGTGGTAGTACACACACACACTACCACAGTGGTACAGTGGTAGTACACACACACTACCACAGTGGTACAGTGGTAGTACACACACACACTACCACAGTGGTACAGTGGTAGTACACACACACTACCACAGTGGTACAGTGGTAGTACACACACACACTACCACAGTGGTACAGTGGTAGTACACACACACTACCACAGTGGTACAGTGGTAGTACACACACACTACCACAGTGGTACAGTGGTAGTACACACACACTACCACAGTGGTACAGTGGTAGTACACACACACTACCACAGTGGTACAGTGGTAGTACACACACACTACCACAGTGGTACAGTGGTAGTACACACACACTACCACAGTGGTACAGTGGTAGTACACACACACTACCACAGTGGTACAGTGGTAGTACACACACACACTACCACAGTGGTACAGTGGTAGTACACACACACACTACCACAGTGGTACAGTGGTAGTACACACACACACTACCACAGTGGTACAGTGGTACTACACACACACACTACCACAGTGGTACAGTGGTAGTACACACACACTACCACAGTGGTACAGTGGTAGTACACACACACACTACCACAGTGGTACAGTGGTACTACACACACACACTACCACAGTGGTACAGTGGTAGTACACACACTACCACAGTGGTACAGTGGTACTACACACACACACTACCACAGTGGTACAGTGGTAGTACACACACACTACCACAGTGGTACAGTGGTAGTACACACACATACTACCACAGTGGTACAGTGGTAGTACACACACTACCACAGTGGTACAGTGGTAGTACACACACACTACCACAGTGGTACAGTGGTAGTACACACACACACTACCACAGTGGTACAGTGGTAGTACACACACACTACCACAGTGGTACAGTGGTAGTACACACACACTACCACAGTGGTACAGTGGTAGTACACACACACACTACCACAGTGGTACAGTGGTACTACACACACACACTACCACAGTGGTACAGTGGTAGTACACACACACACTACCACAGTGGTACAGTGGTAGTACACACACACACTACCACAGTGGTACAGTGGTAGTACACACACACACTACCACAGTGGTACAGTGGTAGTACACACACACACTACCACAGTGGTACAGTGGTAGTACACACACACTACCACAGTGGTACAGTGGTAGTACACACACACACTACCACAGTGGTACAGTGGTAGTACACACACACTACCACAGTGGTACAGTGGTAGTACACACACACTACCACAGTGGTACAGTGGTAGTACACACACACTACCACAGTGGTACAGTGGTAGTACACACACACTACCACAGTGGTACAGTGGTAGTACACACACACTACCACAGTGGTACAGTGGTAGTACACACACACACTACCACAGTGGTACAGTGGTAGTACACACACACTACCACAGTGGTACAGTGGTAGTACACACACACTACCACAGTGGTACAGTGGTAGTACACACACACTACCACAGTGGTACAGTGGTAGTACACACACACTACCACAGTGGTACAGTGGTAGTACACACACACTACCACAGTGGTACAGTGGTAGTACACACACACACTACCACAGTGGTACAGTGGTAGTACACACACACTACCACAGTGGTACAGTGGTAGTACACACACACTACCACAGTGGTACAGTGGTAGTACACACACTACCACAGTGGTACAGTGGTAGTACACACACACACTACCACAGTGGTACAGTGGTAGTACACACACACTACCACAGTGGTACAGTGGTAGTACACACACACTACCACAGTGGTACAGTGGTAGTACACACACACTACCACAGTGGTACAGTGGTAGTACACACACACACTACCACAGTGGTACAGTGGTAGTACACACACACTACCACAGTGGTACAGTGGTAGTACACACACACACTACCACAGTGGTACAGTGGTAGTACACACACACACTACCACAGTGGTACAGTGGTAGTACACACACACACTACCACAGTGGTACAGTGGTAGTACACACACACTACCACAGTGGTACAGTGGTAGTACACACACACTACCACAGTGGTACAGTGGTAGTACACACACACTACCACAGTGGTACAGTGGTAGTACACACACACTACCACAGTGGTACAGTGGTAGTACACACACACTACCACAGTGGTACAGTGGTAGTACACACACACTACCACAGTGGTACAGTGGTAGTACACACACACACTACCACAGTGGTACAGTGGTAGTACACACACACTACCACAGTGGTACAGTGGTAGTACACACACACTACCACAGTGGTACAGTGGTAGTACACACACACACTACCACAGTGGTACAGTGGTAGTACACACACACTACCACAGTGGTACAGTGGTAGTACACACACACTACCACAGTGGTACAGTGGTAGTACACACACACACTACCACAGTGGTACAGTGGTAGTACACACACACTACCACAGTGGTACAGTGGTAGTACACACACACTACCACAGTGGTACAGTGGTAGTACACACACACTACCACAGTGGTACAGTGGTAGTACACACACACTACCACAGTGGTACAGTGGTAGTACACACACACTACCACAGTGGTACAGTGGTAGTACACACACACTACCACAGTGGTACAGTGGTAGTACACACACACTACCACAGTGGTACAGTGGTAGTACACACACACACTACCACAGTGGTACAGTGGTAGTACACACACACACTACCACAGTGGTACAGTGGTAGTACACACACACTACCACAGTGGTACAGTGGTAGTACACACACACTACCACAGTGGTACAGTGGTAGTACACACACACTACCACAGTGGTACAGTGGTAGTACACACACACACTACCACAGTGGTACAGTGGTAGTACACACACACTACCACAGTGGTACAGTGGTAGTACACACACACTACCACAGTGGTACAGTGGTAGTACACACACACTACCACAGTGGTACAGTGGTAGTACACACACACTACCACAGTGGTACAGTGGTAGTACACACACACACTACCACAGTGGTACAGTGGTAGTACACACACACTACCACAGTGGTACAGTGGTAGTACACACACACTACCACAGTGGTACAGTGGTAGTACACACACACTACCACAGTGGTACAGTGGTAGTACACACACACTACCACAGTGGTACAGTGGTAGTACACACACACACTACCACAGTGGTACAGTGGTAGTACACACACACACTACCACAGTGGTACAGTGGTAGTACACACACACACTACCACAGTGGTACAGTGGTAGTACACACACACTACCACAGTGGTACAGTGGTAGTACACACACACTACCACAGTGGTACAGTGGTAGTACACACACACTACCACAGTGGTACAGTGGTAGTACACACACACTACCACAGTGGTACAGTGGTAGTACACACACACTACCACAGTGGTACAGTGGTAGTACACACACACTACCACAGTGGTACAGTGGTAGTACACACACACTACCACAGTGGTACAGTGGTAGTACACACACACTACCACAGTGGTACAGTGGTAGTACACACACACTACCACAGTGGTACAGTGGTAGTACACACACACTACCACAGTGGTACAGTGGTAGTACACACACACACTACCACAGTGGTACAGTGGTAGTACACACACACTACCACAGTGGTACAGTGGTAGTACACACACACACTACCACAGTGGTACAGTGGTAGTACACACACACTACCACAGTGGTACAGTGGTAGTACACACACACTACCACAGTGGTACAGTGGTAGTACACACACACTACCACAGTGGTACAGTGGTAGTACACACACACTACCACAGTGGTACAGTGGTAGTACACACACACTACCACAGTGGTACAGTGGTAGTACACACACACACTACCACAGTGGTACAGTGGTAGTACACACACACTACCACAGTGGTACAGTGGTAGTACACACACACTACCACAGTGGTACAGTGGTAGTACACACACACACTACCACAGTGGTACAGTGGTAGTACACACACACTACCACAGTGGTACAGTGGTAGTACACACACACTACCACAGTGGTACAGTGGTAGTACACACACACTACCACAGTGGTACAGTGGTAGTACACACACACTACCACAGTGGTACAGTGGTAGTACACACACACTACCACAGTGGTACAGTGGTAGTACACACACACTACCACAGTGGTACAGTGGTAGTACACACACACTACCACAGTGGTACAGTGGTAGTACACACACACTACCACAGTGGTACAGTGGTAGTACACACACACTACCACAGTGGTACAGTGGTAGTACACACACACTACCACAGTGGTACAGTGGTAGTACACACACACTACCACAGTGGTACAGTGGTAGTACACACACACACTACCACAGTGGTACAGTGGTAGTACACACACACTACCACAGTGGTACAGTGGTAGTACACACACACTACCACAGTGGTACAGTGGTAGTACACACACACACTACCACAGTGGTACAGTGGTAGTACACACACACACTACCACAGTGGTACAGTGGTAGTACACACACACTACCACAGTGGTACAGTGGTAGTACACACACACTACCACAGTGGTACAGTGGTAGTACACACACACTACCACAGTGGTACAGTGGTAGTACACACACACTACCACAGTGGTACAGTGGTAGTACACACACACTACCACAGTGGTACAGTGGTAGTACACACACACTACCACAGTGGTACAGTGGTAGTACACACACACACTACCACAGTGGTACAGTGGTAGTACACACACACACTACCACAGTGGTACAGTGGTAGTACACACACACACTACCACAGTGGTACAGTGGTAGTACACACACACACTACCACAGTGGTACAGTGGTAGTACACACACACTACCACAGTGGTACAGTGGTAGTACACACACACTACCACAGTGGTACAGTGGTAGTACACACACACACTACCACAGTGGTACAGTGGTACTACACACACACACTACCACAGTGGTACAGTGGTAGTACACACACACTACCACAGTGGTACAGTGGTAGTACACACACACACTACCACAGTGGTACAGTGGTAGTACACACACACTACCACAGTGGTACAGTGGTACTACACACACATACTACCACAGTGGTACAGTGGTAGTACACACACTACCACAGTGGTACAGTGGTAGTACACACACACTACCACAGTGGTACAGTGGTAGTACACACACACACTACCACAGTGGTACAGTGGTAGTACACACACACACTACCACAGTGGTACAGTGGTAGTACACACACACTACCACAGTGGTACAGTGGTAGTACACACACACACTACCACAGTGGTACAGTGGTACTACACACACACACTACCACAGTGGTACAGTGGTAGTACACACACACACTACCACAGTGGTACAGTGGTAGTACACACACACACTACCACAGTGGTACAGTGGTAGTACACACACACACTACCACAGTGGTACAGTGGTAGTACACACACACTACCACAGTGGTACAGTGGTAGTACACACACACTACCACAGTGGTACAGTGGTAGTACACACACACACTACCACAGTGGTACAGTGGTAGTACACACACACTACCACAGTGGTACAGTGGTAGTACACACACACTACCACAGTGGTACAGTGGTAGTACACACACACACTACCACAGTGGTACATGGTAGTACACACACACTACCACAGTGGTACAGTGGTAGTACACACACATACTACCACAGTGGTACAGTGGTAGTACACACACACACTACCACAGTGGTACAGTGGTAGTACACACACACTACCACAGTGGTACAGTGGTAGTACACACACACTACCACAGTGGTACAGTGGTAGTACACACACACTACCACAGTGGTACAGTGGTAGTACACACACACACTACCACAGTGGTACAGTGGTAGTACACACACACTACCACAGTGGTACAGTGGTAGTACACACACACTACCACAGTGGTACAGTGGTACTACACACACACACTACCACAGTGGTACAGTGGTAGTACACACACACTACCACAGTGGTACGGTGGTAGTGGTGTGTAGTACACACACACTACCACGGTACAGTGGTAGTACACACACTACCACAGTGGTACAGTGGTAGTACACACACACGCTACCACAGTGGTACAAGTGGTAGTACACACACTACCACAGTGGTACAGTGGTAGTACACACACACTACCACAGTGGTACAGTGGTAGTACACACACACCCACAGTGGTACAGTGGTAGTACACACACACACACTACCACAGTGGTACAGTGGTAGTACACACACACTACCACAGTGGTACAGTGGTAGTACACACACACTACCACAGTGGTACAGTGGTAGTATACACACACTACCACAGTGGTACAGTGGTAGTACACACACACTACCACAGTGGTACAGTGGTAGTACACACACACTACCACAGTGGTACAGTGGTAGTACACACACACACCACAGTGGTACAGTGGTAGTACACACACACTACCACAGTGGTACAGTGGTAGTACACACACACTACCACAGTGGTACAGTGGTAGTACACACACACTACCACAGTGGTACAGTGGTAGTACACACAACACTACCACAGTGGTACAGTGGTACTACACACACATACTACCACAGTGGTACAGTACAGTGGTAGTACACACCACTACCACAGTGGTACAGTGGTAGTACACACACACTACCACAGTGGTAGTGGTATACACACACACACTACCACAGTGGTACAGTGGTAGTACACACACACTACCACAGTGGTACAGTGGTACTACACACACATACTACCACAGTGGTACAGTGGTAGTACACACACACACTACCACAGTGGTACAGTGGTAGTTCACACACACTACCACAGTGGTACAGTGGTAGTACACACACACTACCACAGTGGTACAGTGGTACTACACACACACACTACCACAGTGGTACAGTGGTAGTACACCACACTACCACAGTGGTACAGTGGTAGTACACACACACTACCACAGTGGTACAGTGGTAGAACACACACTACCACAGTGGTACAGTGGTAGTACACACACTACCACAGTGGTACAGTGGTAGTACACACACACTACCACAGTGGTACAGTGGTACTACACACACACTACCACAGTGGTACAGTGGTACTACACACACACACACTACCACAGTGGTACAGTGGTACTACACACACACTACCACAGTGGTACAGTGGTAGTACACACACACACTACCACAGTGGTACAGTGGTAGTACACACACACACTACCACAGTGGTACAGTGGTAGTACACACACACACTACACAGTGGTACAGTGGTAGTACACACACACACTACCACAGTGGTACAGTGGTAGTACACACACACTACCACAGTGGTACAGTGGTAGTACACACACACACTACCACAGTGGTACAGTGGTAGTACACACACACTACCACAGTGGTACAGTGGTAGTACACACACACTACCACAGTGGTACAGTGGTAGTACACACACACACTACCACAGTGGTACAGTGGTAGTACACACACACTGCCCACAGTGGTACAGTGGTAGTACACACACACTACCACAGTGGTACAGTGGTAGTACACACACACACTACCACAGTGGTACAGTGGTAGTACACACACACTACCACAGTGGTACAGTGGTAGTACACACACACTACCACAGTGGTACAGTGGTAGTACACACACACACTACCACAGTGGTACAGTGGTAGTACACACACACACTACCACAGTGGTACAGTGGTAGTACACACACACACCACAGTGGTACAGTGGTAGTACACACACACTACCACAGTGGTACAGTGGTAGTACACACACACTACCACAGTGGTACAGTGGTAGTACACACACACTACCACAGTGGTACAGTGGTAGTACACACACACACTACCACAGTGGTACAGTGGTAGTACACACACACTACCACAGTGGTACAGTGGTAGTACACACACACTACCACAGTGGTACAGTGGTAGTACACACACACTACCACAGTGGTACAGTGGTAGTACACACACACTACCACAGTGGTACAGTGGTAGTACACACACACTACCACAGTGGTACAGTGGTAGTACAACACACTACCACAGTGGTACAGTGGTAGTACACACACACTACCACAGTGGTACAGTGGTAGTACACACCACACTACCACAGTGGTACAGTGGTAGTACACACACACTACCACAGTGGTACAGTGGTAGTACACACACACAACCACAGTGGTACAGTGGTAGTACACACACACTACACAGTGGTACAGTGGTAGTACACACACACTACCACAGTGGTACAGTGGTAGTACACACACACTACCACAGTGGTACAGTGGTAGTACACACACACTACCACAGTGGTACAGTGGTAGTACACACACACTACCACAGTGGTACAGTGGTAGTACACACACACTACCACAGTGGTACAGTGGTAGTACACACACACTACCACAGTGGTACAGTGGTAGTACACACACACTACCACAGTGGTACAGTGGTAGTACACACACACAACGCAGTGGTACAGTGGTAGTACACACACACTACCACAGTGGTACAGTGGTAGTACACACACACTACCACAGTGGTACAGTGGTAGTACACACACACACAACACAGTGGTACAGTGGTAGTACCAACACAACTACCACAGTGGTACAGTGGTAGTACACACACACTACCACAGTGGTACAGTGGTAGTACACACACACACAACCACAGTGGTACAGTGGTAGTACACACACACACACCACAGTGGTACAGTGGTAATACACACACACTGCCACAGTGGTACAGTGGTAGTACACACACACAACCACATTGGTACAGTGGTAGTACACACACACACTACCACAGTGGTACACTGGTAGTACACACACACTACCACAGTGGTACAGTGGTAGTACACACACACTACAACAGTGGTACAGTGGTAGTACACACACAACTGCCACANCACACACTACCACAGTGGTACAGTGGTAGTACACACACACTACAACAGTGGTACAGTGGTAGTACACACACACTACTACCACAGTGGTACAGTGGTAGTACACACACACTACCACAGTGGTACAGTGGTAGTACACACACACTACCACAGTGGTACAGTGGTAGTACACACACACCACAGTGGTACAGTGGTAGTACACACACACTACCACAGTGGTACAGTGGTAGTACACACACACTACCACAGTGGTACAGTTAGTACACACACACACTACCACAGTGGTACAGTGGTAGTACACACACACTACCACAGTGGTACAGTGGTAGTACAACACACACTACCACAGTGGTACAGTGGTAGTACACACACACACTACCACAGTGGTACAGTGGTAGTACACACACACTACCACAGTGGTACAGTGGTAGTACACACACACTACCACAGTGGTACAGTGGTATACACACACACACTACCACAGTGGTACAGTGGTAGTACACACACACTACCACAGTGGTACAGTGGTAGTACACACACACTACCACAGTGGTACAGTGGTAGTACACACACTACCACAGTGGTACAGTGGTAGTACACACACACACTACCACAGTGGTACAGTGGTAGTACACACACACCCAGTGGTACAGTGGTAGTACACACACACTACCACAGTGGTACAGTGGTAGTACACACACTACCACAGTGGTACAGTGGTAGTACACACACACACACTACCACAGTGGTACAGTGGTAGTACACACACACTACCACAGTGGTACAGTGGTAGTACACACACACTACCACAGTGGTACAGTGGTAGTACACACACACTACCACAGTGGTACAGTGGTAGTACACACACACACTACCACAGTGGTACAGTGGTAGTACACACACACTACCACAGTGGTACAGTGGTAGTACACACACACACTACCACAGTGGTACAGTGGTAGTACACACACACTACCACAGTGGTACAGTGGTAGTACACACACACTACCACACAGTGGTACAGTGGTACACACACACACTACCACAGTGGTACAGTGGTAGTACACACACACACACTACCACAGTGGTACAGTGGTAGTACACACACACTACCACAGTGGTACAGTGGTAGTACACACACACTACCACAGTGGTACAGTGGTAGTACACACACACTACCACAGTGGTACAGTGGTAGTACACCACACACTACCACAGTGGTACAGTGGTAGTACACACACACACTACCACAGTGGTACAGTGGTAGTACACACACACTACCACAGTGGTACAGTGGTAGTACACACACACTACCACAGTGGTACAGTGGTAGTACACACACACTACCACAGTGGTACAGTGGTAGTACACACACACACTACCACAGTGGTACAGTGGTAGTACACACACACTACCACAGTGGTACAGTGGTAGTACACACACCTACACAGTGGTACAGGTGGTAGTACACACACACACTACCACAGTGGTACAGTGGTAGTACACACACACTACCACAGTGGTACAGTGGTAGTACACACACACACTACCACAGTGGTACAGTGGTAGTACACACACTACCACAGTGGTACAGTGGTAGTACACACACTACCACAGTGGTACAGTGGTAGTACACACACACACTACCACAGTGGTACAGTGGTAGTACACACACACTACCACAGTGGTACAGTGGTAGTACACACACACACTACCACAGTGCTCAGTGGTAGTACACACACACTACCACAGTGGTACAGTGGTAGTACACCACACACCACAGTGGTACAGTGGTAGTACACACACACTACCACAGTGGTACAGTGGTAGTACACACACACTACCACAGTGGTACAGTGGTAGTACACACACATACCACAGTGGTACAGTGGTAGTACACACACACACTACCACAGTGGTACAGTGGTAGTACACACACACTACCACAGTGGTACAGTGGTACTACACACACACACTACCACAGTGGTACAGTGGTACTACACACACACACTACCACAGTGGTACAGTGGTAGTACACACACACTACCACAGTGGTACAGTGGTAGTACACACACACTACCACAGTGGTACAGTGGTAGTACACACACACTACCACAGTGGTACAGTGGTAGTACACACACATACTACCACAGTGGTACAGTGGTACTACACACACACACTACCACAGTGGTACAGTGGTAGTACACACACACTACCACAGTGGTACAGTGGTAGTACACACACACTACCACAGTGGTACAGTGGTAGTACACACACTACCACAGTGGTACAGTGGTACTACACACACATACTACCACAGTGGTACAGTGGTACTACACACACACTACCACAGTGGTACAGTGGTAGTACACACACACTACCACAGTGGTACAGTGGTAGTACACACACACACTACCACAGTGGTACAGTGGTAGTACACACACACTACCACAGTGGTACAGTGGTACTACACACACACACTACCACAGTGGTACAGTGGTATACACACACACACTACCACAGTGGTACAGTGGTACTACACACACATACTACCAACAGTGGTACAGTGGTAGTACACACACTACCACAGTGGTACAGTGGTAGTACACACACACTACCACAGTGGTACAGTGGTAGTACACACACACTACCACAGTGGTACAGTGGTAGTACACACACACACTACCACAGTGGTACAGTGGTAGTACACACACACTACCACAGTGGTACAGTGGTAGTACACACACACTACCACAGTGGTACAGTGGTACTACACACACACACTACCACAGTGGTACAGTGGTAGTACACACACACTACCACAGTGGTACAGTGGTAGTACACACACACACTACCACAGTGGTACAGTGGTAGTACACACACACACTACCACAGTGGTACAGTGGTACTACACACACACACTACCACAGTGGTACAGTGGTAGTACACACACACTACCACAGTGGTACAGTGGTAGTACACACACACACTACCACAGTGGTACAGTGGTACTACACACACACACTACCACAGTGGTACAGTGGTAGTACACACACTACCACAGTGGTACAGTGGTACTACACACACACACTACCACAGTGGTACAGTGGTAGTACACACACACTACCACAGTGGTACAGTGGTACTACACACACATACTACCACAGTGGTACAGTGGTAGTACACACACTACCACAGTGGTACAGTGGTAGTACACACACACTACCACAGTGGTACAGTGGTAGTACACACACACACTACCACAGTGGTACAGTGGTAGTACACACACACTACCACAGTGGTACAGTGGTAGTACACACACACTACCACAGTGGTACAGTGGTAGTACACACACACACTACCACAGTGGTACAGTGGTACTACACACACACACTACCACAGTGGTACAGTGGTAGTACACACACCACTACCACAGTGGTACAGTGGTAGTACACACACACACTACCACAGTGGTACAGTGGTAGTACACACACACACACTACCACAGTGGTACAGTGGTAGTACACACACACACTACCACAGTGGTACAGTGGTAGTACACACACACACTACCACAGTGGTACAGTGGTAGTACACACACACACTACCACAGTGGTACAGTGGTAGTACACACACACTACCACAGTGGTACAGTGGTAGTACACACACACTACCACAGTGGTACAGTGGTAGTACACACACACACTACCACAGTGGTACATTGGTAGTACACACACACTACCACAGTGGTACAGTGGTACTACACACACATACTACCACAGTGGTACAGTGGTAGTACACACACACTACCACAGTGGTACAGTGGTAGTACACACACACTACCACACAGTGGTACAGTGGTAGTACACACACACTACCACAGTGGTACAGTGGTAGTACACACACCACTACCACAGTGGTACAGTGGTAGTACACACACACTACCACAGTGGTACAGTGGTAGTACACACACACTACACAGTGGTACAGTGGTAGTACACACACACTACCACAGTGGTACAGTGGTACACACACACACTACCACAGTGGTACGGTAGTACACACACACTACCACAGTGGTACAGTGGTAGTACACACACACTACCACAGTGGTACAGTGGTAGTACACACACTAACCACAGTGGTACAGTGGTAGTACACACACACTACCACAGTGGTACAGTGGTAGTACACACACTACCACAGTGGTACAGTGGTAGTACACACACACACTACCACAGTGGTACAGTGGTAGTACACACACACTACCACAGTGGTACAGTGTAGTACACACACACACACTACCACAGTGGTACAGTGGTAGTACACACACACTACCACAGTGGTACAGTGGTAGTACACACACACTACCACAGTGGTACAGTGGTAGTACACACACACTACCACAGTGGTACAGTGGTAGTACACACACACTACCACAGTGGTACAGTGGTAGTACACACACTACCACAGTGGTACAGTGGTAGTACACACACACACTACCACAGTGGTACAGTGGTAGTACACACACACTACCACAGTGGTACAGTGGTAGTACACACACACTACCACAGTGGTACAGTGGTAGTACACACACACTACCACAGTGGTACAGTGGTAGTACACACACACACTACCACAGTGGTACAGTGGTAGTCACACACACACTACCACAGTGGTACAGTGGTAGTACACACACACTACCACAGTGGTACAGTGGTACACACCACACTACCACAGTGGTAGTGGTAGTACACACACACTACCACAGTGGTACAGTGGTAGTACACACACACTACCACAGTGGTACAGTGGTACTACACACACACTACCACAGTGGTACAGTGGTAGTACACACACACACTACCACAGTGGTACAGTGGTAGTACACACACACTACCACAGTGGTACAGTGGTAGTACACACACACTACCACAGTGGTACAGTGGTAGTACACACACACACTACCACAGTGGTACAGTGGTAGTACACACACACTACCACAGTGGTACAGTGGTAGTACACACACTACCACAGTGGTACAGTGGTAGTACACACACTACCACAGTGGTACAGTGGTAGTACACCACACTACCACAGTGGTACAGTGGTAGTACACACACACACACACAGTGGTACAGTGGTAGTACACACACACTACCACAGTGGTACAGTGGTAGTACACACACACACACACACACTGTGTACAGTGGTACTACACACACACACTACCACAGTGGTACAGTGGTAGTACACACACCACTACCACAGTGGTACAGTGGTAGTACACACACACTACCACAGTGGTACAGTGGTAGTACACACACACACTACCACAGTGGTACAGTGGTAGTACACACACACACTACCACAGTGGTACAGTGGTAGTACACACACACTACCACAGTGGTACAGTGGTAGTACACACACACACTACCACAGTGGTACAGTGGTAGTACACACACACTACCACAGTGGTACAGTGTAGTACACACACACTACCACAGTGGTTAGTGGTAACACACCACACAGTGGTACAGTGTGTAGTACACACACACAACACACAGTGGTACAGTGGTAGTACACACACACACTACCACAGTGGTACAGTGGTAGTACACACACACTACCACAGTGGTACAGTGGTAGTAACACACACACTACCACAGTGGTACAGTGGTAGTACACACACCACTACCACAGTGGTACAGTGGTAGTACACACACACTACCACAGTGGTACAGTGGTAGTACACACACACTACCACAGTGGTACAGTGGTAGTACACACACACTACCACAGTGGTACAGTGGTAGTACACACCACACTACCACAGTGGTACAGTGGTAGTACACACACACTACCACAGTGGTACAGTGGTAGTACACACACACTACCACAGTGGTACAGTGGTAGTACACACACACACTACCACAGTGGTACAGTGGTAGTACACACACACTACCACAGTGGTACAGTGGTAGTACACACACACTACCACAGTGGTACAGTGGTAGTACACACACACTACCACAGTGGTACAGTGGTAGTACACACACACTACCACAGTGGTACAGTGGGTAGTACACACACACTACCACAGTGGTACAGTGGTAGTACACACACACTACCACAGTGGTACAGTGGTAGTACACACACACTACCACAGTGGTACAGTGGTAGTACACACACACTACCACAGTGGTACAGTGGTAGTACACACACACACTACCACAGTGGTACAGTGGTAGTACACACACACTACCACAGTGGTACAGTGGTAGTACACACACACTACCACAGTGGTACAGTGGTAGTACACACACCACTACCACAGTGGTACAGTGGTAGTACACACACACTACCACAGTGGTACAGTGGTAGTACACACACACTACCACAGTGGTACAGTGGTAGTACACACACACTACCACAGTGGTACAGTGGTAGTACCACACACTACCACAGTGGTACAGTGGTAGTACACACACACTACCACAGTGGTACAGTGGTAGTACACACACACTACCACAGTGGTACAGTGGTAGTACACCACACTACCACAGTGGTACAGTGGTAGTACACACACACTACCACAGTGGTACAGTGGTAGTACACACACACTACCACAGTGGTACAGTGGTAGTACACACACACTACCACAGTGGTACAGTGGTAGTACACACACACTACCACAGTGGTACAGTGGTAGTACACACACACACTACCACAGTGGTACAGTGGTAGTACACACACACACTACCACAGTGGTACAGTGGTAGTACACACACACTACCACAGTGGTACAGTGGTAGTACACACACACACTACCACAGTGGTACAGTGGTAGTACACACACACACTACCACAGTGGTACAGTGGTAGTACACACACACTACCACAGTGGTACAGTGGTAGTACACACACACTACCACAGTGGTACAGTGGTAGTAC